>JAQPPZ010004312.1:1350000-1550329 GCA_028583015.1 Wollemia nobilis | reverse complement strand
TAAAATAGGGCTACAATTTGTATTGCATCTAGCACTTTCAAACTTATAGTATAATTACGAAATTAATCCCAACTTTACAAGTGTTGATATATTATTTGAAGAAATAAATTAATTCCAAGTATAAAGGTGTTGATATATTATTTGAAGAAAATAGGAGTTGAAAATTTTAATCATTTCCACTATATTTACATTTGTTACCCTTATTCTAATTAATCAAGATAATATAAATACAAATCTATATACCATGATTCATAACAAGATAATTCATACAACATTATCAACCAACTTCATAAAACCATATGGTTAAGAAATCCTCCAAGTCTAAAATAACTTTGACTCAATAGATAATGTTACAAAATATAAATGTCTAATGATTAAAATCTCCTTATGCATACATACAATTTAATATATTGAATATTCCTTAATATGCATTTTACTTTTAAAAATATGCAAGATTATGGTAGAAAATTTGATAAAATATTTATTGTTAATGGTTTGATGCAATATTATGTAATCCTAATGCTCATTTTCTGAGGACATAACAATAAATCCTACTTTACACATGATATAGTTATTAATTGAATTAACACGATTTTAACTTAAGAATAAGGCAAAACTATAAAATACCTTTATATTGCATGACGATGGAGTTTTGTACACCTTGTTTTAGTATTTTTTTCCTCTTCAAAATAAATATGATATTTCTATAGACAATCTATTGAAAATTAGACAGATGGTATAAGTTAACAAAATGTAATATTTATGTGTTTATTATGATGAATTATTTATATTTAAGATATTAGGTTTATGATAGACATTTTTTATAATAAACTAATAAAACTAAATTTTAATTGAGAAGAATTTATAAATTATTGTTAATATTATCAACTAGATTTAAAGTATAGATAAAAATCAAATATAATCTAATTCACCTAGCATTGTGTTGATATTTAATTTTTTTTTCCTAGGATAATATTAAGAAAGAGGGTTTTAAAAGAAAATCCACAACCTTACATAGCAACTCTAAGAGGGAGAGAAAAACAAACACAACCCGAAGAAACAACAATCACAACCAAGGTACTGGAAAAGCCGAGAGAAGGTGGAAAAATGAAAAATCAAACCTGCACTGCCTCTCTATCTAGCACGAAAAGGCAGGAAAAATTTTAAAATTTAAAATATTTAAAAAATTGCAGCCAATAGAAATCCACATTAAGTTATTATTATTTTAACAATAACTCTTATTTATGGTGTGCAATTGGTAGTCTCATTATGAAAACTATTTTTAAGAGGATAATATGAAATTATACACGTGAATAAATTATGGTAAAAGCATTCACTTGCTTTGCAGGTGTTAGTTAAGTTATTAATGTTTTATTAATTGCTGTTGGCGTTGGTTTTTTTTTTTTTAAAAGATAGCAAATCGTTATTTGAGATTATACATGTGAAATAAATAATGGGAAGAGCATTGGGGCTGCTATTTAAGTTATTAATGTTTTGCTGCATGTTGTATTAAGTGCTTTTGGCGTTGCCGTTAGTTGTTAAGAAACAAATGCAGAATTATTATAAATACAAGTAGTTGCTGACCAGGGCAATGAAGAATGAATAGGAAGCAATCTTGGAAGTAAAAAAAATGAAGTCCCTTCGCCTTACATTCGTATTAGCAGTAATTCTTTCTACTGCTTTCTCAGTACACTGTGGAGAGCTGTCGGAAGAAACTCAACATTTGGAGTCCAACTTCAACTTCAACTTCACAAATAACGAAAATCAGCTTGAAAAAGGTGTTTGTTGGAACTTAGTATTACTGTTACTGTTATTAGATGAAGAGTCTAGGAATAACCATAATGGTGGATAGTCTGGGCATTTGTTTCAACTGTGAAGTGAAGCTTTATTTTCTTTACTAATTTTGTTTTTGTTTTATTTGTTCAGCCGTTCCCTTATGTCCGGAAAGACCTTCTTCATCGGGCACTTCCAAGTGTTCCATCAACGATATAAAACTCAGTTGGAATAAGGGGTGGGTGGTAGTAAGAAATGAATGCAAATACTGCGATGGAGCGACGAACATTTTGGTGAGATGTCATATGCATTATAGGAATTTTTTCCAAGGAGGGCGTGCTGCCTGCCGTGTTACTGGGAAATACCAATACTTATCGCCCCACAAACCATATGAGTTCACTCGATTTTCTGAGAAAGACTTCCGTCAAACATCTGTATGTAATGTTCACTTTTTCGGTTGCCGATGAGCAAGCAATGTTATGCTTGTAAACACACCTATCTTTTCAATAAACTCGTTAATCTTTTAACGATTGTTCGTTTTAAACCTGGTTTCCATGAACCTATTTCTTTTTAGCATTTTAAAAAAAATGTTAAAAAATATATAGTTTTGAATTAAATATAGTTTTACTGCATTTTTTTATATAATTAAAAAAAATCGAAAGAATCCACAACTCATTATAAATATTTTTAAATTTTTTTTAGTATTAAAGAAAAATATTTGTTAAAAATAATTGGTTTTGAATTAAATATAATTTTATTATATTATTTTTATATAATTGAAAAAAAAATTAAAAAGATCTCACAATCCATTATAAATATTTTTAAGAGAATCCAGAAAAAGAGCTTAAAAAAACCAAATAAAAGTAAGCCAAAATATAAAATACATGGAACAATAAAAAAAATAAGACCTTCTCAAAAAAATACCCTAAAGGAGCAAAATCTTAGATCTATGAGGATATAAATCTGTATTTTATTTTATGTTTTACTATGGGATATTTTGTTTTATTGTATTTTATTTTACGTATAGTTAAATTATATAAATATTTAACAAAATAGTATAGTGTGAATTAAATTAGTTAATTATAAATGTATCTTATATAAAGATATAAGAATATATATAACTAATTATAATTATACTTTATTTTGGAATATAGGTTTCTAATCACTTTGTCTCATTCTATGTTATGTAACTTTAGAAGTTAAATATATGGCTTAAAAAAATTACAAAAAATAATTATGAAATGTTTGTTACATGTTTATTTATATTTATAGTATGGTTGGTTTTACAGATGATTTTTCTTAAAATAATAACTATTATTAAAAATAATTGGGTTCTGAATTAAATATAGTTTTACAATTTATCTTTTATTATTAAATTAATTATATAAGATTGAAATGATTATACTATTTAATCAGATAATATAATTTTTTTGTACTTTGAAATAAAAATAGGTTTTGAAAGGGGTCCAAAAAAGAGATCCCTACATATATAGTTATAATGATAATCAAACCAAATAAATAGTTATGCACATATCTTTTGTGGTAAGATTAATTATATATATATATATATATATATATATATATATATATATATATATATATATGGTGATATTTAAACATATACTCTAATCTTGGAATTCATGTTTTCAATTACTGGTCTCATTTCAATAACTGTAACACCTAATTATATTCTAATTTTTCTCTCCATTTACTACTTTCCACATTTTCTCAACAATAAATATTGATTCCATTTTAATTTTCCATATTTGTATTTACCATATAAATATGCTACTAATTTGATGCATTCTTTGTTGTTGAAAATCATATAACTCTAACTTTAACATTTAAAATTTCTTTAATGTAATAATTCTTTTTCTTCAAATAGAATTTCTTTTTTCAACTTCAATATTCTTCATCAAATATTTATTCTTCCTTCAAAAAATTATTTTTCCTTTGATGTTGAAATCCTTATAGCTTCAAAATTAATATTTAATTATCTTTAAATTCTTATTCTATCTTTACTAATCTCTCTTCAATAAATTTTTTCACCTTCAAATATTTCAAATTCTTAATTTCATTCAATCTTGAATTTAATATTCTCCTTCTCAATATAATATTTGTTTCTTTTTAATTTCTTTTGTAATATTATTTAATTCTCCTCAACCAATTTAATTATCCTTAATCATTCTTATTTCTTTCAAATATATTAATAATCACATAAATAATTTTCTTTTCTTCAAGTTCTTATTCTTAAATTTTTCTTATAACTCCGGTAAATTATTTTCTTCTTCAAATATTTATTCACTATATTAATTTATCCTTCCTTAATTAATCTCCCTTTCTCAAAAAAGAAAAGAAAAAAGACTATTCTCTTAATAAATACTTTCTAATTATAATTTAATCAAATACTCTTCAATAAGGTATGTAAGTTACCACTGAGAATATGCATTATCTCCTTGTTACCAACAGTATTTACTCTAGCCTTTAGGTTCGAATATTATCATGCATGACAACTTTTATGTTGCTACCTTTACTTTGACCTACAACTTTGCTTGTCTCATATGTATGTCATCTATATAATTTGCTTCTATAAATTTAGCTTTTGCAAGATTTCCTTCCAATGTCAATATTTTTAATAGATTTCTTGAATGTCTTGTCCTCCTCCATCTCTTTTAGAATATTCTCCTCCTCAATGTACTCTCATTTGTTTCTTCTCTTTAGATGTCTCTCTCCTCTAAAGGCATCTAATATCTCCTCTAATAATTATTTTCTATTTTACCAGTGCTTTTAGGCTTACTCTTCCTCTCTACCTTAGTCACTTCTAGGCTCATACACTATTAATCTTACCACAATATGACTCTCACTAGTTCTAACAACCTCTCACCATGTTATCACAATCATGGCTCTCACCATAACTTTTCTCTCACTAGACAACATGGCCCTACTACATGACACATACTATATACTCAAATATTAATCATACTCTATATTATTTATAGACTCATATTACACCATAAATTTTTTTAGAATATTTACAAGGTACTTGCATTAATCTTTCAAGGTACCAAATAATGCAATACCTCCAACAAATACATCCATAATATACAATATGGTGTAATGCCACTACTGATGATGATGTAATACATGTGGCACATATTTCAATCCCATTTAACCAAGTAGAAAAAACAAAGATCTATCTCCAATCAATACATATTTAATTTGTAATTCAGAGATTATGTAATATACCATTTTCTTCTTACCTACAAATAACAAAATAGAAAAAATAAATATCTATCTCCAATCAATACATATTTAATTTGTAATTCATATATTATGTAATATACCATTTTCTTCTTACCTACAAATAACAATATTTCCATATATATTTTTAAATAAATAATGGTTCTCAAAATGTATCATATATATCGAAGGACCAATATGTGTAAGTGATACATGGCTTGGTAGTTTAGTTTGAATAATAAGGTAATCATATTGGAAGGAAATATGACACAAAATATTCCTAGAACCATAAATATAGAGTCCTAATGTTTCTAATCAAATGAGTTTTTCATGAATATCTCTTGTTATCTGGTGTAAACTCAGCTACAAGAGACCAACAAAATGGACTTCAATCACATAACACAGATGCAATATAATGGAAGAAATCTACAAATCGATGTTCTTCTCATTATTGAATTCACACCCCTTATCCAAAATAATACAATCCATCATATAGAAACCGAAAAACAAAAAAACCCTAAAGAAACCCTAAAAAATGTTTTTTTCTAAAAACTACTAAAAATAGAAATGAGTCATATTATGCCCAATTTTGGTGCACACATCCCTATTACAATAATTAACCTTAATTTAAAACATCATGTCTCAACTTAATGTATAACAAAAGATAATAAAATTCTAACATTCGAAAAAACCCAAAAAACCTGGGAACATAAATCAAAATCTAATTTTGGGATACTAGATGGAGGAGTTAGGTCCTGAAAGTATGTTTTTGGAGGATCAAGTGCATCAAAGATGAGCCTAATGTAGAACATGCACGTCTAACCACCTATTAAATTTCAAGGCAAACAGGTGTACGGTTTACAAGTTATGGCTTCGACAAGGTGCATCATTCTCCTTTGGTGAAAAAGAACTCAGCTCCTATGAGTTTAGCTGAATTGAAATCTTGTAGCTTTTAGTTATCAATTTTCTTTAGCTCTAAATCTAAAATCCAAGTGTAATATGACTGTGGTAATCCTTCCCACTAAACCAGGTATCTATTGTAGCTCCCATGTCTGGTGATGATCACCTTCTTATCAAGCACCTGTGCAACTTTGTATTTTTCATCTTAGGCATCTATCATACCCAATTTACTGTCTCCTATAATTCGCCATCCTTGGCAGTACTAGGATACTAAAATAAATTAGAAACATTAAAAATAGGCAAAATATCAAATTCATCGGGCGGATCCACTTTATAGGCATTATCATTGATCTTCTTTAAAATCCTACATGGCCCGATTTTCTTAAGTTTTAGTTTGTTATACGTCTCCTTAGGAAATATTTATTTTCTAAGATGAACCATGACCATATCACCCTCTTCAAACACTTTCACCCTTCTGTGTGCGTCAGCAAACTCTCTGTAGTGAACATTACTACTCTGCAATTTTTCCCTCACTAACTCTTGCACTTTCTGGATATGCTCAACAAATGCTTCTGCATCATCACTAACTTGTTCCCCAATTGGTAACTCAACAAAATCTAATACACCTCTAGGATTTTGACCATAAATAATTTGAAAAGGGGATTTACCTTTCGACCTGTTCACTGAGCTGTTATATGCAAATTTGGCTTGTGACAAGGCTAAATCCCATTGTTTTGGTTTTTCTCCAACTATGCACCGTAAGAGGTTTCCCAAGCTTTTATTCACTACCTCTATTTACCCATCAATCTGTTGGTGGTAAGCACTACTGAACTGTAGGCTGGTGTTCAACTTCTTCCACAACGTCCTACAAAATTGACTCAAGATCTTAGTATCCCGATAAGAAGTAATAGTCTTTGGAACACCATGCAACTGCATAATCTCATCAAAGAATAAGACTGCAATCCTAGTTGCATCATTAGTTTTTTGGAAAACAATGAAATGTGCCCATTGCTTGAAGGTAGCAAGAGTCGGTTAGAATCCCATGAATCAATAAATTAGGCTTTTCCTCTCAATCACATATATTCCATCTTGGATATTCGTTATTTCCAACTTCACTACTGGAGATCCATTAGTTGCTTTCATGCAACCCATAACTTTTTCCCTTGAATCAACCTTTGGCATCCTCAATGGTTTCCTTGGCAATCATTGATTGTGTTCCTCTCCTATTAGAGCTGGTCCTCCATTGATTGCTTCTTTAAAATTCATTTTTGGCTTAATGCATGCATCTTTGTGGAAACTCTCCATCCTAGAATTCAAAAAATGAAGTTGTAGGAAATCCTAAATTTCCATCGTAAACCCTAAAAAAACTTTGAATCTCTCTGATGTAGAATCTCATATTCGCTCTTCATCTCAGGTCGATATCTCTTGTTCAACTAGTTTGACACTCATACTTTCACTCTTGATTCATATACATGTTAGAATAAGTGAATATTCTCTTAAGTTACACTAGGATAGACACTTGAGTTTCCACTTCTCCATGTACCAGGAGAACTCTCAATGGTGTCTAAATCAGGTTTGATGAGTTGTTGTAATCCGACTCTTAATGATCAACTATGTTATTTATATAGAGTTGATCCTTAGAATAAATTAATCAGTTGCACTCTTCTCTTCATCTTTCGTGTAATGCTTGGAATATCTATTATTGTGAAATTCTAACATGGTACCAGAGCAGGATAGATTTTGCTAGTATTCTCTCTTGAAGGTTCTAGGATCTGATTCATTTACTTTGGATAATTTTCTTTGGCTAAATTAATTTAAAGTTTACAGTAGTCACCTTTTATCCATAGTTTACTCTTTCAACATATTTATTTTTTATGAAATATATGTTGTAATATTTTTTTTAATCAAATCTGTGTTGAATTCATGCTTGAGGATTTTTTTTTTTAAATATATAGCTCTTATTTTTCTTTAAACACAATTTTTACCCTATGTGCATGGCACTATTCTAGACCATGTTAAAAAATAAGAGCCTCTTAAATTTTTTAAATACTTTTTCCCTCTCTTCGATATTCATTTAAACAGTTTCTTTTCGGTCCACCAGAACTAGAAATATCGTTTACATTTTTGCTTAATTTTTTAGCGCAAATATCATTATATTTCTAACCACTATATTTTTCAATATATTGGTAAGTAGTGGTTTTTTAAATTCTTTGAGATTTTATTCGATCCTCAGGACAACGGGTCTCCTCATTCCCGTTTCAACTCGGTGCTCATGACATTCTCTCTAGTCGCTTTATGATATGAATCCTTCATCCTTGGCGCCGTTCGCAACGTCTCTCCATTATCGTTATTTTTACTATTCCTGTCTCAGAGTTTAGAATATTATTCAAATATTTTTTTCAATCCCCCCAATGCTCTCTTTGTCGGTCTTTAAATATCCTCTCCCTGCAAAGTTTTAAAGTGCCAAGACTTACTATTCAATTTAAAAAAAAAAAAACTCAATATCATATTGCTCATTCTAAATATTTATTTTTTCATATATTTCTGATAGTTTTTGTAGGGGTCACTGGTTCGTTTTCCCATTTACGTTTTCTGTAGATGTCGTTGTCTTTTAAGTAATGTTTTGTGCAGGTTATGTTGGTTTGTCTGAGGAAAATATATTTTTATTCTTAAAATTTGTGCAGGAAGATGCATAGTCAAGTATCATGGACCAAGGTGCTCTTCCATATGCCCATACGTGTCCTCTTCTCTCGACGAAATCCTCTACTCCAAAATGAAATATATATATTTTATATATTTATCATCCTATTATCAAGAGGCGTTGATTCCTTTTAATTAATGATTTCTGTAGAGGCATTAACATTTTGTGCAAGGGTCGTTGGCATGTTATAATATATTTTTTATTTAACATTCTCTTCTGTAGGGTAAGATCATTATGTCCTCTCGAAGACGTCCTCTGCTATAGTCGATACCAAATTGTGTAGGTAATAGAAAATATCATTGGGGATGCGTCATCCCCTTCGTTTGAAACTCTTCTCTACTATGTTTTCACCTACAGAGATCGAAGCTGCGTCTTCCAATTTAAAAGTGTAGGGAAATTTAAAAGGGCTCTTCGCCTATCCTTTTATGAGACTCAGAGTTTGTAATTTTTTTCTTATATTCCTCCTCATATCTTTTATTTAAGTTATTAGGTTTCTTTTGAATCCTTGTGTTTCAAAGAAACACCTTTGTCTCCTTTTTTAGAAGCCATTATTTATTTTATGGCTCTCTTCAAACATGAGACCCTATTGTAACCATTATAATAAAATAATTATTTTCAGGGGGTTGCGTACAAGTAATTGCACATCTGTGTTTCAAAGGGGCGTTGCATTTCTTTTTTTTGCCTATCTTCGATATTCATTTAAACAGTCTCTTTTTGGTCCACCAAAACTAGAAATATCATTTACATTTTTGCTTAATTTTTTAGCGCAAATATCATTATATTTCTAACCACTATATTTTTCAATATATTGGTAAGTAGTGGTTTGGTGAGATGTCATATGCATTATAGGAATTTTTTCCAAGGAGGGCGTGCTGCCTGCCGTGTTACTGGGAAAGACCAATACTTCTCGCCCCACAAAACATATGACTTCACTCGATTTTCTGAGAAAGACTTCCGTCAAACATCTGTATGTGATGTTCACTTTATCGGTTGCTGATGAGAAAGCAATGTTATGCTTGTAAACACACATATCTTTTCATTAAAATCGTTAATATTTTAACGATTGTTCGTTTTAAACCTGGTTTCCATGAACCTATTTCTTTTTAGCATTTAAAAAAAAATGTTAAAAAATATATTGTTTTGAATTAAATATAGTTTTACTGTATTTTTTTTATATAATTAAAAAAATCGAAAGGATCCACAATTCATTATAAATATTTTTAATTTTTTTAGCATTAAAAAAAAGTTTTGTTAAAAATAATTAATTTTAAATTAAATATAATTTTTTTTTTTTTTTATATAATTAAAAAAAAAATTGAAAAGATCCCACAACCTATTATAAATATTTTTAAAAGAATCTAAAAAAAAAAACAAAACTTAAAAAGTAAAGAGACATGGAACAGTATAAAAAAATAAGACCTTCCCAACAAGAGACTCAAAATATACCCTAAAGGAGCAAGACCAGGTACTCAGGGCAAAATATTAGATCTATGAGGATATAAATATGTATTTTATTTTATGTTTTACTATGGGGATATTTTGTCTTACAGTATTTTATTTTATGTATAATTAAATTATATAAATATTTAACAAAATAGTATAGTGTGAATTAAATTAGTTAATTATAAATGTATCTTATATAAAGAATATATATAACTAATTATAATTATACTTTATTTTGGAATATAGGTTTCTAATCACTTTGTCTTATTTTATGTCATGTAATTTTAGAAGTTAAATTTATGGCTTAAAAAAATTAAAATATATAAAATGTTTGTTACATGTTTATTTATAGTAAGGTTGGTTTTGCAGATGATTTTTCTTAAAATAATAACTATTATTAAAAATAGTTGGCTTTTGAATTAAATATAGTTTTACAATTTATCTTTTATTATTAAGTTGATTATATAAGATTGTAATGATTATACTATTTAATCAGATAATATAATTTTTCTGTATTTTGAAATAAAAAATGGGTTTTGAAAGGGGTCTAAAACCTTCTTACAAATGAAACGTAAAACATTAAACAACCTAACAACAAGACCAAAAGGCAACAATATCAAAAGGCAGGCTTAAGGGTAAGGCCCCAACCTCGCAAATAAACAGGGACTAAAAATAGGAAATGATCCAAAAAGGAGATCCCTACATACATAGTTATAATGATAATCAAACCAAATAAATAGTTATGCACATATCTTTTGTGGTAAGATTTAATATATATATATATATATATATATATATATATATATATATATATATATATATATATATATATATATATATATATATATATATATATATATATATATATATATATATTTATATTTATATTTATATTTATATTTATATTTATATTTATATTTATATTTATCGTGATATTTAAACATATACTCTATTATTGGAATTCATGTTTTCAATTACTCGTCTCATTTCAATAATTCTAATACCTAATTATATTTTAATTTTTCTCTCCATTTACTACTTCCCAAAGTTTCTCAACAATAAATATTGATTCCATGGATAAAGTTAGGTCCTTTTAGTCGAGACTCTAAAATAAAATTCTTTATATTTACCATATAAATATGCTATTAATTTGATGCATTCTTTGTTGTTGAAAATCATATAACTCTAACTTTAACATTTAAATTTTTTTTAATGTAATAATTATTTTTCTTCAAATAGAATTTATTTTTGCAACTTCAATATTCTTCATCAAATATTTATTCTTCCTTCAAAAAATTATTTTTCCTTTGATGTTGAAATCCTTATAGCTTCAAAATTAATATTTAATTATCTTCAAATTCTTATTCTATCTTTAATAATATCTCTTCAATAAATGTTTTCACCTTCAAATATTTCAAATTCTTAATTTCATTCATTCTTGAATTTAATATTCTCCTTCTCAATATAATATTTGTTTCTTGTTAATTTGTTTTTTAATATTATTTAATTCTCCTCAACCAATTTAATTATCCTTAATCATTCTTATTTCTTTCAAATATATTAATAATCACATAAATAATTTTCTTATTCTTCAAGTTTTTTATTCTTAAATTTTTCTTTTCAAATATATTAATAATCACATAAATAATTTTCTTTTCTTCAAATATTTATTCACTATATTAATTTATCCTTCCTTAATTAATCTCCTTTTCTCAAAAAAAGAAAAGAAAAAAGACTATTATCTTAATCAATACTTTCTAATTATAATTTAATCAAATATTCTTCAATAAGGTATTTAAGTTACCACTGAGAATATGCATTATCTCCTTGTTACCAACACTCTTTACTCCAGCCTTTAGATCCGAATATTGTCATGCGTTACAACTTTTGTGTTGCTACCTTTGACCTACAACTTTGCTTGTCTCATATCTATGTCATCTATATAATATGCTTCTATAAATTTGGCTTCTGCAAGATTTCCTTCCAATGTCAATTTTTTTAATAGATTTCTTGAATGTCTTATCCACATCCATCTCCTTTAGAATACTCTCCTCTAAAGGCATCTATTCTCTCCTCTAATCATTATTTTCTATTTTACCAGTACTTTTAGCCTTACTCTTCCTCTCCACCTGAGTCACTTCTAGGCTCATACACTATTACTCTTACCACAACATGACTCTCACTAGTTCTAAAGAGGAGATTGTTATTTTACTATTTAACATATTTATTTTTATATGTTGCATATTCTTTCATATATATTTTGAATTCGTGTTTGAGAAAATTTTTAAGAAAATAGAGCTATTTCCTTTCTTTAAAAAAAAACATGGATTACCCTGTGTGAAGGCGTTTTTATCGCCGTTCTTTTCAAAGGAAAAAGAGCCCTTTTATTTTCTTTATTTATTTATTCTCTCTCAGCATATTCATGTTATTCTAACTCTTAGTTATATCTATTTCTTTTCAATAGCAAAAATCTCGGATGAACCAAGTGTTAACTTAGGAAATATTTTGAATTTCTTTTATTCACTCGTGGAGGGAATAAAATCCCTCCCTCATTAATATTTCACTCCTTGTTCTCTGGCGCTTGGCACCATTGTGGCGCTCTCAACGTACGCTCCAAAATTATATAGATGTTAGGGAATGCCTAACGCTCGTTGGCACTCTTGGGCCTCCTCGTTTTAAACTCTCTGACGTACTCATAATTCATTTAGACATCTCAGAGTTTACCCGTTTGGCTCGCTATTCATCTCAGAGTTTGTACAATCGGTGCTCTAGCTTCTATTTACTTTATCAATTCAGACGGTATTTTTTTAGTCGTAATCTGTAGGAACAGCGCTCAATCTTCCATTCATTCAGCCCTCTGGAGGAGGCATCTCCGTTTAACATTTTTTGCAGGTCTCCCGGCTTTCCACAGGCTCACCACATTTGTTTTGAAATCTCCTTTTTTATTTTTTTCAAAATGTAAATTTAAATAATTGGTTTCCAAATGTTTTTTTCATTTATTTAAGTAATTAGTTTCTTATTCTATCCTTTTTATCTAACGCTTCTACAGCATTACATGATTAAAACTAGGGCATTTTTATCTAATCATTTTTTTGCAGCGTTACATATTTTAAGAAAAGTGATTGCTCCTTCTCTCTTTCGCCAGTGTTAGCCTCCACCCAAATAGCCCTCTAGAGAGGCTTACCTTTATGTATTCTGCAACGTTAGCTTGGTGGCCTCCCTCACGATGGTTTTCTCTCTCTAAGTTCTCTGTTTTTTTTGCTTTCTGTCCCTTACTGTTTCAAGCCAAAAGTTTGTAATTCCTTTTAGTTGTATTGTCTGGCCTCTTACTTGTGCCCATTCATTACATTAAAGGGAATTTTTTTTTTTGGATATCTCTCTTTATCCATATACAATGCCTAATCCCTTTGTGCAGGTCTCGTTGGTAGCGCTCTTCCTCTGCCCATACGACAGCAGCTCCTCTAACGTATTATGCAGGTTCACTAGTTTCAGTTATCTCTCTTTATTCGAGACAACGCCTAATCCCTTTGTGTAGGTTTCACTGGCAGCACTCTTCAACCGCAAAAAAAAATCATTTAAAATTTTGTGTTCAGCTATCTCTCTTTATCCGAGACAACACATAATCCCTTTGTGCAGGTTTTACTGTTTGTCCGGAGACAGCGCCCTAATCATTTTGTGCATGTTTCGTTGTTCGTCTGGAGATAGCGCCCATTGGGCACATCCCTATGCTCCTAAAATAAATATATTTTTTTAATTAATATATTTTAATTTCCTGTTATCAATATTGCTTCCTTTATTTCTGTCGAGCATAACGTTTTATACAAGAAAGCTGGAGTGTCACCTATTTTTTATAATCTGCAATATTTCTTCATTCTGCTCATTTCTTATTTTAGGTAAACGTTTCTATTGAAACCTTGTGTTTCGAATAAACACCTTTGTCTCATTTTAATAAGCCTTAATAAATTTTGGCTTTCTTCAAACCGTGACACCCTATTGTAAAATTTATAATAAAATTATTGAGGGGGTGTTCGGGTGTTTTTTTAAACATCGATCGTAGTTCGGGGAGGGGAGTCTTCTTGTCTTTGCGTCTTTTGCATCTCGTCTCTCTGCCTTTTATTTACCTTTTTTCTTCTTTGCATATAGTCTTAAGGAAAAAAAAAAAAAAAATTCTTTCCTTTCGAATATTTTGAATGCAAAGATATTTATTTATTTTATTAATTTGCTTGAGATTAAAAGTATTCTTAAACTTAAATTTAAATTATAATTTATCTTGCTATAAAGAAAAACTTCTATCATTTTTCTTATGCATTAAGGGAAATAAATTTTAATCTAACAGTCATCATTAAATTTTTTTAGTTTTTTTTTAAACATTCACTATCTAATTACTTTTCTCACCTATCTTGTTTATCAAAATTTGAGAAAAGCTATCTTTCTTAAAACATCTTCTAAATATATTGTTATTGTTAAAATAATAATTTTACACAAGAAGTTACTTTTCTCCTTTGAAATTAATTTTTTACTCTTTCTTATCATTTAGTTTATTAATAAATTTGAACTAACTATTTTAAGAAAGAGCTTTTTATCACCTTTTATTATTCTCTAAGGGTGTTATTGTTAAATCTATAAATGTATTTTATTTTTTAAGGATGTTATTGTTAAATCTATTTTAAATTAAATCTTAACAAAAATTTTAAAGGCTATAAATATATAGAATTTTAAATAACTTTTTCATAAAAGTTTTCATAAACCTAAAATTTTCCATAATTGAAGTTTTAAGGGGGGGAGTATTGGTAATTTAAAACTTCAATCTCTCTCTTGTGTTAAGATGAATTCAATTGAGCCCCTCACCCCTCATAACTTTCACTTAAGGGAACCCAAAATTTTAAATCTCCTTCTCTTTCAAAGGGCTAAGAGAAAAGCGTCATTTGTAACCTAATAATTAAATTCCTTTTTTTTTTTATCTTTTAGGGAGGTTGTATTCTTCTAGCTTTCTTTATAGTAGCCTTTAATTTTTAGAGGTATATATTGTTTATAAAATCTCTAAAAAGTATAAGAAGATATTCACTAACTTCATGCCCACCCTCATTTATATCAAAACAAATATATTTTTATTTTATTGTTTTATAGGATCTTTATATTGGCAATTCCTATAAACTTTAACTAAAAAATATTAAAACTCAAAAAAAAATATTTTTTGGTCAACCAAATCTTTCATTTTCACTTCAATTTCTCATTTGAAGTTAATGAAGGGGTATTTATAGTCGGAAAGGTTTTTCCAAGACAGACACAATGGTGGTGTCCATTTTTCAGTTTCAAGACTTTTTTCAATGATATTTTTTTAAATTATTGTATCATGGAGTGCACTCTCGGTTGAACCCGACACTCCTAGCATTGGTGTCCTTGTTTGCTGGTTTTCCATTTTTTGGACCTTGTTATACAGCCCATTGTGTCATACAGGTGGATACCACTACTTATACTTGCGGAGTCAATTTGGACATCCCTTACAGTTTTTTTGGTTCTTTATCCATCCTATCTTCACATTATTTTTGTGAGACACTTTGGTTCCAAGGGATTTTTCTAGTAAGAATTCTTTTTATGAGACACTTTGATTTCATGGTTCGCGAGCACCAATCTAGGAGTATGAATTATTTTCTGCAACAAGTCTCTATGTTTTTGAGACATCTAATGGGTCCATTGCAGGCTTCTTAATGGAATTTGTCCTAAAGAGGGGGTTGAAGAGGACATATTCCTTCCTCTCAATCCTCCATGCACATATTCCTTATTCTTCTATTCTGGCAGGTGGTTTCCCCTTGAAATTTTCTACCATTACCCTAATTTTATTGTTTTTCCACAAGGTTTGGACCTAGTTATTAGGCCATTGTACTCATATAGGTGGAAACCACATACTCATGCTTGTGGAGTCATTTTTGGACTACTCATGCAATTTTTGTGGTTCTATCTCCATCTTATCTTCACTTTGGTTTTAGGGGACTTTTCTTTAATGATCTTTATTCTTTTGATCACATGTTGTAAATGAGTACCTTATCAGATCTTACTATTGAGACTCATATTTGTGGCTATACCATCTCTATTGTACATGAGTACCTTATCAAGCCTTGGTATCGGGACTCATCTTATATAGAAGCACTTCATTCGATAGCATATTCAAAGTGGGGACATACATTTGGAATATATTCCAACTGAGCCACAAATTGCAAACATCTTCACCAAGTCAATTTCTTCTTCGTGTTACCTTCAATTACGAGAAAAACTTGGAGTATTAAAGTTGCATTGACAAAGAGGTCTTCCACCTCTCACTATATTATAAATGAGTGCCTCATCAGGTCTTCTTACCGGGACTCATCATGTCTTTGTATAGAGGACAATATTCGCCATCCGAAGATAAGCCTATTTCATACTTATTTGTTTTTTATTGATGGATTTTCCCACTAGGTTTTTACCATCACTTCAAAATAAAGGGATGATGGTTTTCCCCACAGGGGTTTTTTCACAAACTATCTATATTGTACATGAGTACCTAATCAGGCCTTGTTGCCAGGACTCATATTTTATTTGTTAAAGAGGACAATCTTCGCCATCCGAAAACAAGCCCCTTTCATACCTCTTTGCTTTTTTATTGATGGCTTTTCCATTGGGTTTTTTACCATCACTTCAAAACAAATGGGTGATAGTTGGTTTTCCCCACAGGGTTTTTTTCACCAACTATCTATATTATACATGAGTACCTAATCATGCCTTATTTTCGGGACTCATTTGTAAAAAGCTCCCCTAGTATCACTTAAGGGGGGTGTTAGAATAAGTGAATATTCTCTTAAGTTCCACTAGGATAGACACTTGAGTTTCCACTCCTCCATGTGTCAGGAGAACTCTCAGTGGTATCTTCTTGAGTTTCCACTCTTCCATGTGTCAGGAGAACTCTTAGTGGTGTCTTCATCAGGTTTGATGAGTTGTTGTAATCCAACGGTTCTCAATGATCAACTCTGTTATTTATACAGAGTTGATCCTAGCGGTAAATCAATCAGTTCCACTCTTCTCTTCATCTTTTTGTGTAATACTTTGCATATCTATTATTGTGAAATTCTAAAATTATCTTAGTGATTAAGTGAAAATAAAATCCTTATATTAAAGACTTAATAATTATAGATCACTTTTAAGGTTAGAGTTATGGATATCTTATATAGAAAAGGAATGTAGAAAGGTGATATGATTTTATATTACAATGTAACTATTACATCACAAATTTGAAATTAATGACTAGTTTTTTAAACGTACTTGAAAGCATTGATAGATTAATTATTAAAACAATTGAATAATTAGAATTACCACATATTATGGTAAACATAAAAATATTAGTGATAATTTTGACTACTTATATAATAATAAAACAATAGACTTTTGAAACTTATTGTGATACAAGTATAAATAAGATTAAAATTGGTCAATTAATAGGTCAAGAATGGTAAAAATACTTGTTTAAGGTGGCATAATTGTGTAAACAACTAGAAAATAATATATATGGATATGGTTAAATGATCAATATATTAGGAATAAATATAGGATTATTCTTATGGTTAGTATTATGCATTATATAGATAGAAAGATAGATAGATAATATCCTTGTATAACTATATACATATTAATCATATCTAGAGTATATGGCCATAAAATATGGCTAGAATTTGTATTGCATCTAGCAAAAAACATGATAGTTGTTAGCAAATGGCCTAAAGGTCCCATAGGTCCAAATTTTAAGATTGCTAAAATAATCATGACACTTTCACAATATCAATATTACACAAATATCTCATAAATAAAGTTTATTTACTTAATTCAAAAGATTTGATTACATATATTTAAAAGTTATATAACATGGATTTCTTTATCCAATACATAACTTTACATGACTTTTGCTCTCCTCAAAAATTCCTAGGAGATACAACCTTTCACATGCCTCTCATTATGGCAAAAATCTCATTATTACATAACCTCCTACTTCACATCACGATATATATTACACGAATATTCACTTCCACACTTGACACCTATCACCTATGACTCTTCACTTGCTCACTTGACACTTTGCATACTCATAACTCATACCTCACACTTGCATACCTTACACTTGTACTCTTGACAATTTGCCCACTTTATTACATAACATATAAACACTTTTCACACTTTGACATATTCTTCAGATAAAATTTAAACTCACTCCCTAAACTAATAATTATAATAGTACTCAATGGTACTTTAATATTACCAAATAACGTAATACCACTAACACCCCATTATATTACATTATTTGGTGTAAAGACTTTTAGTCTTCAATATTAATATTTTATCTTCATCTTGTTTCCATCCATGGATTTTTATTGATATTTTGGCACTATGTTTGGTCTATTTTCCTATTTTATATTCTTTTGAGGAGTCAAAAAATGCATCCTTATGTTATTATCCTGACAAAAGTTGATCCAAAATTATTCAAAAAAAAAAACTTGATCCAAAACGTCTTGTGATAATCCCATTATATCCAATGAAAATATTCCTTATTTTTATTTTATCTCTTGATGAGATATCTTATGGCCTTATTTTTATTTTATCTCTTGATGAGATATTTCTTATTTTCGTTGATGTATTTAAATTCCATAGTTCTTCCTTGGTTAACCAATTGAGATACTAATATGAGGTAATTTTTATACCCAAAACATACAACATGTCTAATATGTATTCATAATATGGTAAACCACAAGAGATATTCCTAGATCCTTGTACATGGTAAACCTTGTCATCTGCTATCTTCATTGGAATGTTAGTTTTAACTTGTATTGAATCAAACCAATATAATTTCCTATCATGTGGTGATTTACACCTAAATATATGTACCATGAATCATCTTCATTTATCATTTTTTGATGGATTTCATGTGATCTTGTCATATGCTTTTAACAATATCTTTGAGTTTGAAAATTTCTTCTCATAAAATTTGATCCTTTAAATTTGTATGGTCTTCTTGATGTATTCATTCTTTAGAATTAAATTTCCTTTGATGTAGACATTCTTATGACTCCTAAATTTTACTTTCAAATTCTTTCTTCTTCTTTAATCACTCAATTTATTGAATTTCTTCAAGTCATTCATCAATTTTCAAATTTAAAATTTTAATCACCTTTTATCTCCCATATTTTCAAATTTCATAATCAATCTAAAAAAACTCAATTTCACTTCATTTCATTCAATTTTTTAAGCTTCTTATACCTCTAAAATTCATTAATTTATTCTTTAATCAAATTCAAATAAATGATCACAATTCCTTATATCTTTAAAAAATAATCAGTGCATTATTTGTTAATATTCCTTTTAACTCCTAAATATGATCAAATTTAATTCCTTATTAATTCTTTAAGTGGTTTTGAAACTTAAAACTCTCAAACTTAAAAAAAATCATTCCTCTAGATAATCCACCAAAGCATAACATGCACCCTTCCTTTAATAATCATATAAATCAAATATTTACCCTAGTCTAATGTCATGTTGTGCTTTTAGGGTATCCAAATTATATATTATGTAAATTTCTCATGTTCTATGCAAAGATGTTACTCTCAATTTTTGTGTTATCTTCCTACAACCTCTCTTGAACATGCTTATATGGATTAAATATCTTTAATATTATAACTTTCAAATATCACTTTTGACTTTAGTTTTTCATAGAATCTAGTTTTAGGTGCTCATTTCTAGTTTCAATATGTATTGTTTGGCTTCATCTTATCACTTTTGGAATCAGAATTTTATCTTCACAACTTTAACTTCCCAAGGTTGACTTCTTACATCTAACTTCTCATGTTTGACTTCATACATTTTGCTTCTCATATCTAACTTCTCAAGCTTCTCCAATGTGCTTCCCTCTTTAGTGTATTTCTATTCAATTACAATCTCACTTATCTTTGCATGTTTTCTAAATTTCTATATTCTTTAGTAATCTTCAATATCTCTTCTTACGTCATCCTCCAATCTTCTTCTTTCTGCTTCCAAATTATTCACTCTTCTTTGTCCATCAATATTTTTCTTCTTCACTTCTTCATGTTACACATCTAGATTCATACTTGCTATTTTATAAGTATTATTCTCTTTGTTCTCTTTCAAAAAAAATATTTCAAGCTATTCTTCACCAATATATTCTCCTAGTATTTTCACATCTTTCTTCAATCTTCTCATTCTTCCTCTCTCATTATTCACCTTCAATATCTTCACTTTTTCTAAATTTCTCCACCCTATATATGGCAAGCTAAAGTGGCTTTAATACAACTAGGATCAAGGAAGGAGTTGGAGAAAAATGCTACTTCAAAAATGTATAGGTTCTCTTGAGGCAATGGAATTATTTAGAAAAATAGTCTTACTGAAGGGATTGTCAACATGGAACTTCATATCTGATAGTTTACAATTGATAAAAAAATATATTAAATGGTTCGTTAATACAAATGTTTGGTCTTATGCCTAGTTCAATTCTTATCCTATTGTCTTTGATTCAAAATGACAAATATTTATTGGGCATGTCTAACTTGTAAAGATCCAAAGAATAAATATTATATTAATATGAACAATAACTCCAAATCATGAATTTCTATTAGTAACTTGGTCGAAGAAGAGAAACTCAAGAAAATTATATATGAGATTCAAAAGAAGCTTTAAGATTTTGATTTAACTTATTTTATATGAAATGATGAGTTAGTGTATAGGGTTATGCATAGTGGTGTATATTCATAAATTGGATGAATATTAGGTTTCCAAAATTGAAAATTGGCGAATAAAGTTCTTTTTGTAATATTGGTGTTATTATTGAATGTGTGATATTATAAGATCTTGGAATTATAAACCTATGATATTTTTACTCCCATTTTCTAATAGTGGTATCAGAGTCTCATTTGTTAGAGTCACTTTGTTGATAAAAGTTATTTTTTAGTTGAACCATCCAGGAAGGAGAGAATGTGAATTTTTGAAAGCAGTGGATTGGAGAATGTTTGAAGGAGATATTTTTGGAGTAATATTTGTTAGAGAAGATAATATTAGAAATATTGATTGCTAGAGAGATTATTAGAGAATGATTTTTGAAGAGGAATAATTGGAGAAGATATTTATTGGGGTAAAGAATTGTTGGAGTAGAAGTATTAGAGAGATATTATTGTAAGATTAGTAGAGAAGAAGATGAGAGACAATGAGGGCATAATTTGGAGGAACATTGAAGATTGATATGATTAAATATTGAAGTGATAGTGTTGGAAGAAGAGTTACACAACATGAGTATAACTGAGTTGGAGAAACATGCAGTCTGAGTTGGAGAATATTGTTGGACAACGCAATTGGAGGAATATTCATAAAGAGAGGACATTCAATTTGGAAACATGCAATCTAAGTATTGGATGAAGCAATTGGAATATTTATGGAGAGAACGTAGTAGTTTATTGGATGAGAAAATGAGAAGCTACATCTAAAGAAGGTTCTATCCTGTAGAAAATTAAGTGGAAGAATACAAGTTGAAGAGCTACAAATGCAAATGCCTTGAAGGAGTATTTTTTGAATGTTTGTATTATATTTGAAGAGTTACATCTAAAGTAGGAGTTGTTTTTAATGCTTGCATAGTTTCCAATAAGGAAAATGGCTTGAGAGAGACTAGGAAAATAATTAACATTTGAGGTAGACTGTAGAGCCATTAATATCTGTCAAAAATTGAAGTGTTTTGTAACACTTAAATCAACATGGAAATCAAAGAACAAAGGTTTCCATCATGCCAAGACTTAAGCTCCATTTGTGCATGCTAATGTGATGAATTCAGTTGAGGACATAGTGTTATAAAGGTATAGTATCAATCTTAGAGTAGCTACACATTTGCAATTGAATATTGAGTGCACTTTTTTGTACTATTGGGAATATTTAATTAAAGTGATTTTATTTCTTTTTTTGATAAGAAACTAGAATTTCATATACAAATTGGGTTTTTTAAGAGGATCCCAAAACCTTATAACAAAAAGGGTCGTAGCATCGAGATTTAAAGCAATTCCTAAGTACATGAAAATAAACACAAACTAAAAGGGAAAGGGCCAAAAACAACCCTTGATCCAGCAGAAAGACCAGATTCTAGAAACCATTAGTGAGACCCGCTTCGCCAAGGTATCATCCTCCCATTGTTGGAAGACTGGGATCCTCCCAAGGGTGGATACAGCAGTCTGGGATCCACCTAGGGGTGGATATAGCAGTCTGGGATCCTCCTAGGGGTAAAAAAAAACATCTACCCAGACCTGCACAAGGAGAGCAAAAAGGCCAAGGATAGCCTGCATCTAGAAATCCTACCCAAAAACCTGAAGTAGGGAAATTTAGAAAATTGGAGAGGATCCTCGCCCAGGGATGCCACGGGATGTAATCCGGGGTGCAGCGGGGTAGTAAGCAGTCGTGCGAGAAAAGTAGCAAGCAACACTAGGATACAGGCCAAGGATCAACAACAGGACAACCTAGGAAATGGTATCAGGGTCCTCAAAGAAAAAAAATGGGATGCCTCCGCTTGAGCCTGAAAAGAGGAACAGCACTACTGGGGATATCTACAGGCCAATATATCCCTATGCACAACAAGGAGAAATACGAAGAAGCTAAAAGGATATCAAAAGTCATTGATCTACCCCAGACCAAATAATATAGAAGGAATCCCCCACCACTCTAGTAGAAAGACCCAGGAACCACCATCCTTGCTCATGAACAGATCCAAGAAACTGGGACCAGAAGCCCTTGAGCATAAACTGAAATGAAAAACCTGAGGATCCTAGGTGGGGAGCAAAAATAGGTACAAATATGGGATCCTTGGAAGCCTAACCTGGGGGAACTAGGTTTTGTATGCACTGATCATGGGCCCCCCATAAGATCCAGACATGCAACAAAAACCCTAGAAACCCCAAAAGAAGGGACCAAGAGCCCATCATCCTTGCTCATGGAAGCTTCAAGAAACTGGGACTGGGTCTGGGAACAACCCAGGCAGAGGAAGAGGCCCACCCCGATGGCCAACCAATGCCTTGGGTGTCCACCAAAAAGCAAATTCAGCAAGAAGAAGCCTCTGAAAAGGAAACCAAAAAGGGTTCTATCCAAAGGGATGGGACTAGCAGCAACCATGGGTATCCCATAGAGGATTCAATAGCAGAAGAGGAAACTGCCCCCCCAAGCCAACCCCGAAGCAGATAGGACCTCACGGGATGCACCAAGAAGCATTCAAAAATCCAACCTGCCACCACCACCGATAGAGGAAGCTCTGGGAACTGGATCCAAGAAAAAACCTACAAAAAACCCCAGGGGGAATCCTAAGGGAGATCGGGGAAGGAATCCCTGAAGCATGCAGGGAACCCTATGGGACCCTTGGGATGCACCAAACCCCGGGCTCGGGCAAGCAAACCCTGAAACTGCTAGGAAAGGAGCATAAAGTGGAGAAGAATCTCCCCCAAGGAGATCGTCTACTACAAATCATTACCAGAGCAGGATGACCCGGGATGAGCCAGGGATTGGGTAAAAACCAGGGGCAGGGGAGCAGGGAGAGGTAGTAGGACCCTCCCCCTCCCCATGATTTTATTTATTTTTAGGAGATATAAGGTAGTGATTTATTTAATCAAGGAATGAATTATTGAGAAATATAATGAAATTGAATGTTTAAAAATTGAATTGGAGATTAATTAGATTGGTTAAATTGAAATTTAGAGGAAGAAATTGTTAAATTAAGAATTAGGGAGATATAATAATATTAAGAAATTTAAATTATGAAATTGGTTGATGAAATATTTTTAAAAAACTTGAAATTGATTGATTAAGAATTTTTAGGGAAATATTTGAATTTGAGGAGATTAAAGTTTGAAAAATAGAATTAAATTTATTATGGAAAATATAAAAAATTTCCTTTTTGAATCACAATTTTTGAAAGGACCAAATTTGACATCAT
This sequence comes from Wollemia nobilis, assembly GCA_028583015.1. NCBI lineage: Eukaryota > Viridiplantae > Streptophyta > Pinopsida > Araucariales > Araucariaceae > Wollemia > Wollemia nobilis. Next base: position 1,526,288 of record JAQPPZ010004312.1, on the reverse strand, counting down.
GGAAAAATAAAATAAAATCAATATTCATTGTTGAAAAACTTTAGGATATAGTAAATGGAAAAAGGAAATGCTAGAATATAAAATTGGAAAACAAAACTTTAAATATGATGATGCAAAAGCTTTCATGCTAATCACATATGGGAGAACAGATTAAACTCATCCATATAGAAGTGAAGTAGAGACTTAAAAAATGCTTGGGAAAAACTATGCAAAATATTTGAAGGAAGAAATGAAGCAACTATTTTGCACTTGTAATCACAATTGTATTCTTTAAAGGTTCATAGTGGAGAAAGTATAGAACTTTTTCTTTGAAGGATAGTAGAATTAAAAGCTAAGTTACGAACTATGGGAGCAAAATTCGAAGATATGTTTCTTGTCCAAGTTACATTAAGAGCACTCTCGTAAATATTCAAAATTTAGTTAATTCTCTTCAAGTGCTAAATAAAACCATATCCTTTGATGAATTAGTTAACATTCTTCAATAATATGAAGTGGAAAATCTAGTAAGAGATGAAATGACTAATAATGCTCTAATTCTAAAGACACATGTATCAAATAATATTGTTGCATCATCTTAATCTCAACCTGAATGAAGGAGAAAATTTTGTCACATATGCAAAATGGAAGGTCATACCACAATCTATTGTATATATAATTCTCTAAACCAAATAAATCAAATGAATATACCTTTTCAAAGGTTCTAGCTGATACAATATCATTCTTGATATCTGCCTATGCAACAACAATGACCAAAGGAATAAAATCATAAAGGAAATTTAGTGTAAGAAATTCAGAAAATAGAAAATGAGGGTGAAAATGAAATAAGAGCCTTTATAGGAAGAACTATAGACTATGAAGTTATAGGTAAAATTTAGGAAAAATATGACAAGAATGATAGTACAAATCATTCAAACATTTATAAAGGCACTAATATTTTTGACAACAAAATAAAAATTGTTGGAAAAATGATAAAAGGAATAAATGAAAGGTATTAATCAAAATAAAGAATACTGCATAATTGTAAGATCTATGAAAAGACCAAACTTAAAACATGTCACAAGGAAAAAATCAAGGTATATAATGGATGGATCAGTAAATTAGAATGGAATAGAATCATGGACATATTAAAAAAAATTATGGAAAACATAAAATTCTAACAAGCATTGCAAGGAATAGGACAATGGAACAAAACTAGCATCACAAGTAATGCCAAAGCTAAAACTAAAGGATGAATAGAGGAGTTAGATATTGAAGGTAAAAAGTCTTCGCACTAAATAATATAATATGGGTGGTTTTTGGTGATAGTACATTATTTGATACCTTGAGTATTGTTATAAATATTTAGATTATGAGTGTGTTTATTATTTATGTAAATAGTACGTGTCAAGATGTGAAGTGTGCTTATGTGTCATGTAATCAAGTGTGAGTTATAAGTGGAAGGTTTCATGCATATAAATGAAGAGTCATGGGTGTAAGATGTCATGTGTGTAAGTGAAAAGTCATGAGTGTAAGGTTCCATGTGTGTAAGTAAGAGTTATGAGTGTGATGTTTCAAGATTAGAAGTAGAAAGTTAATTATGAGAGACTTTATCATTATGAGGTATATGAAGAGTTACGCATCTCCCATGTGTTTGAGGTAAGAAAAAGTCAAGTGTATTGAAGAGTCTCATGTAAGGATTTATATTGAAGATAAAGCTCTATATAATGTATCAAATTGTAATTAATATATTTTTTATAATATTGGTGTTATTATTGAATGCGTGAGATTATAAGATCCTAGAATTTTAAACCTGTGATATTTTTGGGCCCATTTGCTAACAAAATGGAAGGAAAAATCAAAGGTATTCAAGTTAGAAAAATGGTCTCTCTAAATCTCATCTCCAATATGTTGATAATATTTTTATTTTGGGCCATCCCTTAGTCAATGAGGCCATGGAGTTTAAATCAATATTATTATGATATTAGAAGGCTATTGGATGGTTGGTTAATACTATAAAATCCAAGGTTTTTTCATTAATATTATTCAAGATCTACAACAAATTATTGTGAATATTTTAGGGTTTAAAATTTAAAGAAAAATCTTCAACCTACTTGGGTATTCCTTTGTCTCATAAAGGAAATAAAATGGAGTTGTGGATCTCTTTTTTGGATATAATAAAAGCTTGTTTGGTAGGTTGAAAAGGTAAGTTCTTAACCATGGTGAAAAGTTTGAAACTCATAAAGAATACATTGCAATCCATCCCTATTTATATGATGTCACTTTCAAGATTGCCAGCAAGTATATCATAAAAATTTGATAAAAATGAAAGAGACTTTCTATGTAAATATTTTAAGGAAAAATTTAGGTTTCCTCTTTGTAAGTGGTATAGGGTTTAAATAACAAGATTCATAACAAGATAATTCATACAACATTATCAACCAACTTCATAAAACCATATGGTTAAGAAATCCTCCAAGTCTAAAAGAACTTTGATTCAATAGATAATGTTACAAAATATAAATGTCTAATGATTAAAATCTCCTTATGCATACATACAATTTAATATATTGAATATTCCTTAATATACATTTTACTTTTAAAAATATGCAAGATTATGGTAGAAAATTTGATAAAATATTTATTGTTAATGGTTTGATGCAATATTATGTAATCCTAATGCTCATTTTCTGAGGACATAACAATAAATCCTACTAGTTACCGTGTGTAAGGATGATATAGTTATTAATTGAATTAACACGATTTTAACTTAAGAATAAGGCAAAACTATAAAATACCTTTATATTGCATGACGTGGGAGTTTTGTACACCTTGTTTTAGTATTTTTTTCCTCTTCAAAATAAATATGATATTTCTATAGACAATCTATTGAAAATTAGACAGTGTAAATTTAAATCGATGGTATAAGTTAAAAAAATGTAATATTTATGTGTATATGTAGACACCAAAACAACACCAATCCGATTATGTGACTGCAAACACTGATTGCTTTGACACACACAGCCCCCAGGGCAGCCCTCAGAGGTTAAACAGTGGTCCTAACCACTTTTGTAGCAATTTTGGAAGGTCAGAAGGCAATTTGGCACATTCAGGCACCTTGCTTAGTATTCGTCCCACCCAGGGACGAATTCAAATTGGGATCCGTCTCATCCAGGGACGAATTTGGAATTCTCTCTGGGTGAGGACGAATTTTAGGTTTAACAGGAAAAAAGAAAAATTACGCAAAGTGGTAGCCGAGGACAGTCAATTAATGCCTCCTGCCTTGCATGCGCATGTAGGTGGGCAGAGTGGGCGTTAGAGGACTATCACAAGGGCAGTCATGGAAGCCCAAGTCAGGGAGGAGTCTCCTCCCTCTTGAGAAGGCATGGCCGCCACATGGCACCCCTGCATGCCCCTCCAAAAGAGACCCCTTGGGTCTATAAAATGGTGGACTTTCCCACCCAAAAAGAGACAGGTTGGAAGCATTTTCAAGCAACGAAGTCCTGCCAAATTTATACCAAGCTTTACCCTTTTCATTCACCTCTTCCACATCCTTGATCTCTTTCGCAAGAGAGGTCATTGGGTGGTTATTGGAAGTGTGAATCTAGATCCAAAACCCGACACTTGACCACATTATTCCACCCATTCGCCGACAACACATTACAAGATATTTTGGACCCATCCCAAGTGGATTGGTGCCGAAATCAAGTTCCAACGATGGGCAGCCCACCTGGGCGCCCCGCATTGATGCAAGCCTAATCTTCTTTTTAGAACGATTAGGAATTCATGGCAGATTGTTCCTTTTTGTCACTTTTTTATCTTGCATTTCATTTTATGCTATTTCAATAGTTTGTAATTCCAATTTTATAATGTTGTGATCAAATCTTATCATGTTTTGTCGCTTTTGTTGTCCCCACTAACTTGCAGGTAGCGACATCAAATTCCTGTTGATGGAGATAAAATTAGGGAAATCCGACCATCTGGGTCGTCCCAAAATGCCCCCAATTAGCTAACCCCTATGTTTGCAGGACTTTTGGAGATCCCGAGATGCGACATTTGGGCAGGATTACTTCGGCGTTTTATCGCAGGCGAATTCGTCCTACCCAGGGACGAATTACAGTCGAATCCGTCCCAACCAGGGAAAAATTCGAATTGGCGACCAATTTCCTGATTGTTTTGATGGCAATGGCCCTCTGGTAACGTTCTTTGGTTCTTGTTAAATTTGCAGATGGTTTTAAACTGGTTTATTTATCACTGTAATCAATCTTTTGCATGCATTTGTCATCGTTTTGTTAGAGAACAAATGTTTCATATTTGCAGCAGGTGCTACTAACGATTTGTTGTTTCTTTGAACATAGGAGGAACAGCAAGGATCAAGGATTCATCAACACCAACGACGGCAACACTTTGGCCCGCCCATTTTACAAGTGGGCACGTGAAAAGAGGAACACTAAGTCATGATTGTAACCAAAACTCATTTAACACTCCTAGCCCCTAAAAAGGGAGGAGGCGTCTTTTGTAACTGATATTAAGAGAGTTAAATAAAAAGGGTTGTGCTTTCTGTACTTTCTTTGATCTCAGTTCAATTCGTCTCTTTCATTTCCTGCATTTCACATTATAGGACTTAAGCATTTATTTTGATTTTGAATGCGTCGCATTAGTATTTCCTTTTTGTTTCTAAAATCTCATGCTTTCAGTGGCGATCACGGTGGGACTCTGTCCCTTGGTTTTTCAGATCAATAAACTGATCAAAAATTTATGTTTTGTGCTTACAGGTACCATTTCTTCGAACTCTGACTGTTATTCGTCTTTGCCTATGGTGAATACATTACTGTAATTCGTCTGACCCTAAGACGAATTCTAATTCGTCTCAGATAGGGATGAATTTCGTTTTGTAATTCGTCTTACCCAGGGACGAATTTTGGTCTATGCATTTTTAGGGCCGAGGATCAGAAACAGCAAGTCTAGGCAGAGAAAAGGTAAGGGTCCTAAACTGTTCTTGTCATTTTCTGCATTTCTGTTTCTATTTTCTATCAATTTTGCCTTCTTAAGGAAAGTAGTTGCTCCTGCCTATTTTATTTTTTAATAAAAAGAACCACACACACTTCACACAACATTTTTAAACCAAGGAGCTGGTCGTAAAACCCCAGCCCTTGATCAAGACCAATGGTGGGTTCATCACCACCTTGGCTTGATTTTTGCATCCATTTACCCTGATTGTCACTGTTGCTCAACGTAAATCCTGACAAAATCTGACCGAGTGTCATTAGGGTGATTCCCAATGTGCGAGGATAAGTCTTCTATGGTAGGTGTCATAAACAGGACAATCCCCCTTCCATACCGCCTACGTTCCACGTACCATCTGCTCTCACGTACTTATAGTTTCCCTCTCGTAAGGGCGGGTATATAGAGAGGTTGGTATATCAGCCTGGCAATGGTATATCGAATGGGCGACCAATTATGGGAGTCATATGAGTCTTCATTATGCATTTAAACGTTCTTCAAAAATTTCAAAAAAAAAAACAAAATAAAAAATGCACTAAAACCAGTCTAGGACACACCATTAATCTTTAAAAGAGATAATCACCGTTTGTGTATGTGTGTGTTCATTTCTGCTTAGTGTAACAAAAAAAAAATCAAAAAAATCATAAACAAAAGATAAAAATCTATGCATTTTATCACTCTCTCCAAAAGCTCCAAGGATTCCCGCAATCGCTTGGTCACTCCAAAATGCCCCAAAGGTGTCCATGAACCCTTTGGTCAACCCAAAAGCACCCCAAAGGTGCCCATAAGTGATGCAGGAGCATCCAACAAAATATGGGAAATCTTTTTTTTTTTTTTCCTAAATTTTAGTGCATTTTTTTGGGGCCATAACTTCTCAACCGTAGCTCCGATTGACGTGAAATTTGACAGGGAGCTAGTTGGGAGATTTTTGGGGCCAAATTCCATCATCTAGTGCCCCGAAATTAGGTTTTAAAATTGCTCACCTAATTTTTTATGCTTTTTGAGCTGTTCGAAGGTTAATCTCTCCTAATGTATTTAGAGTTAGGACTTGAAACTTTATTTATGGCTTATCTATTGTAAGAGGGATGTGCACCCCAATTTTGGGCCCCATCTGACTCATTTCAATTTTAGGGTTTTTAGAGAGACATCGTCATGGTGCTCACCTGCAGCCAAGCCCAATCACGGGCGGATGTTGTGGGGAATATCCAAGGAGGCACAAGTCGCCTCCGATATAGCCCTAAGGATTTGGTCATACCACCTTGGTAGCCTGACACACAAGGCAGACCCCTCTGTGCCCTGACGAAATGGGACTATAAGGGCACTCCTTCTAGGGGCACTCCCTGCCAACACAACAACCAGCACACACCCGTTTAGGAGCGGTATACCCGTGGGAGAACTCCCTTGGACACCCGCTATAAGTGGCCATTGTGCGATGAAGCGCTAGAATGGCAGGGGGTCCATAAGGGGGGCCACATGACTATGCCATCCCTCCTACACCTCACATCATTATTAGCAACAACCGGTCAAATCCAGAGCGCATGGCTCTTCAGGCAGGGCAATCCAACTTCGTCCGTCCCTTTTTCACTTATGAAAGAGAGCACGAGGAAGACCCCTACCTTCCTCGAGAGTAATATACAGTGCGGGAGCAATATGCCTCCGCACCTGCTATCTATCAGGACCACTCACTAAGGCCAAAGCCCCGAGGGAATGCCGCTACCCCCAATAGAGGGAGGCATCCTATAGAGATATCAGATCACCATGACCGAGATAGATATGTAGGAGAGGCGTCTAGCCCTTCTAGACATGAGACGACGGGACCAACTATCTTAGAATTTGCCAAACATGTCGCCCGTCGGGTGCAACTCACGCAACTTGAGCTAGAGCGACTACAGTTAGAGGAACTATACCATATTAACAAAGAGCGCCTTCAGTGCCAGAAGGATGAGTTGTTCCAACACACTATGCAAGAGATGACTCCAACCCCTCACACGCATAAGACAAAACATTATGAGAGGCACAACCCCTGGGTGCGAGACAAGTCTCCACGACCTTATCGAGCACCACCCCCGATGCCTCCTAGATATGAGCGGGAGGCTACTCCTATAACCAATGATGGGCGCCTTCCTCAGGAACCCAATCAAGTTTATGGGCCACCCTTAGAAATTCATCAAGAAGCCTCTGAGGAATCAGAGTGAGAAGAAGAGCGGGATGAAAAGCCCTACCAAGGCATGGGGGGTGCTATCTGGCCACCCCTCCATAGGCCCCAAGTTCCTCAACAAGAACCAACCAAAGAGGAGGAGCTCAAATCCCTCGATACATGCAAAGTGCTAGAGCACTTTGAGTCGGTAGAGACCAAGATTTTGGAGCTCCCAAGGCCCAACTTACATGAGGCTCCTTTCGAAGAGGATCAACCTCTAACTATAGGGCTACCTGATGATGCAGTCTTCCATGTCTCATAATCGCCAGATTTTGATGAGCTGGACTCACTGGCCGAAGGTGAGGATAAAACAAAGATGGCCCACAGCAATCACATGCGATAGCATCAACACCCCATGGATATTGATGACGCACTTCAATAGCTAAACATAAGTCCAGGGCATGAGTGGTGTGTTAACCCAACACAGTGGAACCAACTGTTGAATCCACCACTTTGGGTACACAAAGATCAACTTCCACCCAGAGACCCCATAGCAATATCAGTATCGAGGGTAGACCCTGTCCTCCTATCCGTGCATAGGACCGATCCATTCATGCCAATCCCTCTAGAGCCAGATTCGAAGCACAAATATCATCAAGCTGGGGGTACATCTATCCCCTGAAGAGCAAGCCAAAAGCTCCAAGGATTATCGCAATCACTTGGTCACCCCAAAAGCTCCAAGGATTATCACAATCGCTTGGTCAAACCCAAAAAGCTCCAAGGATTCCTAAATCACTTGGTCAATCCCATAAAAGCTCCAAGGATTATCGTAATCACTTGCTCACCACAAAATGCCCCAAAGGTGCCTACAAACCCTTTTGTCACACCAAAAGCTCCAAGGATTATCACAATCTCTTGGCCAACCCAAAAGCTCCAAGGATTATCGTAATCGCTTGGTCATCCCAAAAAGCTCCAAGGATTATCGCAATCTCTTGGCCAACCCAAAATCTCCAAGGATTATCGCAATCGCTTGGTCATCCCAAAAAGCTCCAAGGATTATCGCAATCGCTTGGTCAACCCAAAAGCTCCAAGGATTATCACAATTGCTTGGTCACCCCAAAATGCCCCAAAGGTGCCTACAAACCCTTTGGTCACACCAAAAATCTCCAAGGATTATCGCAATCCCTTGGTCACCCCAAAAGCTCTAAGGATTATCGCAATCACTTGGTCAAGAAAATCCAAAAACAATCAAAATCATCAAAAAAAAAAAATTGCATTTCAATTTCATGCATACTTCAAAAATCAAAATATAAAATAGCTGCATAGACACCGCATCCATCCATTGCATATTTTTGATCACACAAGGCAAAGGCACCATAGACTGTCATTACTTGGCAAATCCACCACCTTTCACATTTTCCATTTTGAAAACAATACAACAAAAATAAACGACAATCACCATTTTGCCATATCATAAATCAGTTGTCATCTAATGTATATAGAGTTTTCGTCATTCAGCTGTCTTTAGATCTCTAGCCAAGAATTGTACAAAGTCAAACGGATGTTACAACGATAGAGTTTTACTTGAAATACACCATGTTACGTAGCATCCCATCACAAGTTCAAAAGCACATAAAAACAATTCCCAAGTTGTGTCAATGAAATATGAAACCTGTAAAGTAGTATAGGATACCATACAGTGAAAAAGGTTACCTCGCTCATCCCCCTATGCGAATGACCCCAAGAATGCTGAGATTTGGCAAAAGGACAAGCATCTTCCCTACCCAATTCCCCAAGAATCCCAAAGTTCTCAATAGTTGCAAAACATCAAAAATTTGCAAAAGTCAAAACACCAAAATTTGATATCCCAGAGTGCATACATCAAAAAGCACATACAATAGTGATTCTTATCACTCGAATCCAAATCCCTTGCTCAAAATAAAAATATATAAAAATAAACAGTGATTTTTATCACTACCAACGAGCAAGTATCCCAATACAATAGAAGAAAAGAAGGGAGTTGAACTTGAATTCCTAGAACTCTCAGCATTTCGACAGGTCATGAGGCAAGCCTCAGTATCGGTTTGGTTGATAGCCTATCGGTCACTGGTGGTATACTTCTCGCATGACGATATATCTATCACATTAACTCGTGTATAGATCAATGTTTGCATGTGGATGAGCTAGCTTATGGTATCCTAGATAGCACCATAGATTAATCTGACTAAATACAATAAAGGAGTTAGTGGAGCTAATTAGGTGATCCTTAGTACAGGTTTGGTTGACAGCCTATCTGGCACTGGCGGTATCCTGACAAATACCACATAAATGAACTCAATTGCACACATAGGGATGTGAAATAGCTTGGTCAAATACAAGTCCGATTCATATCTTGTTCAAAAGTCTTGTAAGATAAAGTACAGTCATGGCTAGTGAGTTAAAACCGTCTGAGTCTCAGAAAACCTTAGCTACATTTCTAAACCAATTGCACTACTTTCATCTTTGCAATACCATCAGAAAATACAAAAAAACCACATGTATACATGCAAAGTCATTTACCACAACAATCACCTAAAAACAAAATCACAAAGTCCTAAACAGTCTATGGTGCCCTAACCAAACAACACAAATTCAATTCATCCATTACATTTTGCATATCACATATACATCAAAAACATTTGCATTCATCATAACATATGCATCCATCGAAATAAATTAACATGCATACATACTCATCACTCATCAGGCATAAAATCAAATCATCACTCGCATAAACAAAATAAAGTCATCTATATATATCATCAAAAATGCCCTCAGGCTACATAACCGGTCATCTAACCTTGTGCAATCCAAAAGCTCAAAAACCCCCAAGCCTAGGGCGTCGACCACCATGATCACGCAGGATCGGTGCGACAAGAACTACCCCTCGTGGTGTGGGTCCTATGGGACCCCTCAGGGTGGCTGCTGCTAGCCCCTGCATCATGCCTACTCGCCCCTCCCTCATCTAGTCGCCTACATCGAGAGGATGCTGACTGCTCAGTCTCACTCCCTCTCGAGCGGTGCGATGATCCACCTATGCTGAATGTAGGGACCCGCCCACCAAGGCGGCTAATCTCTACCTCCAACTCTAACCGCTACCGCAACGACTCCATCTCTCACTGGCGATACGTCGCCAAGTTCTCACACCGTGCCAAATCCCTATCCCTCTCTACCAGCTACGTCCATAAGAGATCCCTCTCTCGTGCCACATTAGTACCCCCATCCCATCGATGAGAAGTAGCTAATGCATTCTCTCGCTTCGCCAGCTACATCCGCAGGATATCCCTCTCTTGTAGAGCTTCCCCTAACTCCTCATCGTGCCTTCGTAGCTGTAGACACCAAAACAACACCAATCCGATTATGTGATTGCAAACACTGATCGCTTTGACAAACACAGCCCCCAGGGCAGCCCTCAGAGGTTAAACAGTGGTCCTAACCACTTTCATAGCAATTTTGTAAGGTCAAGAGGCAATTTGGCACATTCAAGAACTTTGCTTAGTATTCGTCTCACCCAGGGACGAATTCAAAATAGGATCTGTCTCACCCAGGGACGAATTTTGAATTCGTCTTTGGTCGGGACGAATTCCGAGTTTAACGGGCAAAAAGAAGAATAGCGCCAAGTGGCAGCCAAGGACAGTCAGTTGATGACTCCTGCCTTGCACGCGTGTGTGGGTGGACAGATAGGCCATTAGAGGACTGTCATAAGGGCAGTTATGAAAGCCCAAGTCATGGAGGACTATCCTCCCTCATGGGAAGACAAGACTGCCACATGGCACCTATGACCAACACATGGCGCTTATGCTTTCCTCTCAAAATATACCCCATGGGTCTATAAAAGGTGGGACTTTTCTCACCCAAACAGATTGGAGGCGATTTCAAGCAACGAAGTGTTTTCCGACTGATTACCCACTTGCATCTTTTTGATTCACCTTCTCGCATCCACTAATCTCTTTCGCAAGGGAGGTTATTGGGTGGCTTTTGGAAGTGTGGATTCAACCCAAATCCAACATTTGACCACCTTACACCACCAATTTGCAGACACCCCAATCCTAAGAGGTTTTGGGCCCATCCCTAGTGGATTGGCGCCGAAATCAAGTGCCAACGATGGGAGGCCCACTTGGGCACCTCCGCATTTTCTAAGTTTTATTCTAAAGCATTCTAGATTATTGGTTCATGTTGCATATTGTGTTATTCTATTTAGTGAACTCATAGCTTCAATTCCATAACATTTTGATCAGATTTTATCACGCCTTTTGTCGCTTTGTTGTCCTACTATCTTGCATGTGGCGATATCGAATTCCCGAGGATAGAGGCCAAATTGGGAGAATCCGACCATCTGGGTCATCCCAAAATGGCCCCAATTACATAACCCCTCTATTTGTAGGTGTTTTGGAGGTCTCGGGAGTCGACATTGGAGCAGCATCACTTCGGCTTTTCCAACACAGTTGAATTCGTCCCACCCAGGGACGAATAGCAGTCAGAATTCATCCTGCCCAGGGACGAATTCCAGGTGAAGGCAGATTGGCCGACTGTTTCAGTGGCAATGGCCTTCTGGTAATGTCTTCTGACCTCTGTCAAGTTTGCAGGTCATTTAGAGTCATTTTGTCTATCGATTTGGCTAATCATTTACATGCATCTTTCGTTAATTTTAGAGAACAAACACTTCTTATTTGCAGCAGGTGCTACTGACATCTTTGTTGTTTCTTTGTTCGTAGGAGGAGCAGCAGAGGTTAAGGACTCATCAACATCAGCAGCGGCATCGTCTTGGCTTGCCCATCTCAAGTGTGGGCACGCGGAAAGAGGAACCTTAAGTCTTGATTGTAATCAAATTCTTTTAACGCTCCTAGCCCCTGAAAAGGGAGGATGCGTCTTTGTAACAGAGATCAAGAGAGTTTAATGAAAGGGCTGTGTTTTCTCCATTTGCTTGTATCTCATTTCAATGCATCTCTTTCATTTCATGCATTCTACATTTTTAGGACTTAAGCGTATTTGATTTTGAATGCATCGCAATTAGTGTTTCCTTCACCCGGAATCTCGTGCTTTCAGTGGCAATCATGGTGGGACCCTGTTCCCTGGTTTTTAAGATCACAAAAACTGATTAAAATTTTGTGTTTTGTGCTTGACAGGTACATTTTTTTGTTGCAAACTGTTATTCATCTCTGACTGTGATGAATTCTTTACTGTAATTGCTCGACCCCGAGACGAATTCAAATTCGTCTCCGGCGGGATGAATTCCGTTCCGAAATTCGTCTCACGAGGGACGAATTCTTGCCTCGTAGATTTTCGAGCAGAAATTCGAAGCAACCGGTCCAGCGAGAGAAGAGGTAGGGATTTTTATAATCTCTGTTAAATTTTCTGTTTCTATTTCTGTTTCTTTGATTGTTTTCATTTTATCCTGCATTGCTTAGGGAAAGTCATTTATGCTTGTTTCATTTTCGCTAAATAAAATGAATCCCACACACATCACGTGGTAAATTAAACCAAGGAGCTAGTCGTAAGACCCCAGCCCTTGAGCAAGACCAACGGTGGGTTCATCACCACCTTGGCTTAGCTTTGCATCTATTTCCCCGATTGTCACTATTGTTAGGCGTAAATCCTGACGAAAGCTGACCGAGTGTCGCTGGGGTGATTCCCATGCACGCGAGGATAAGTCTTCTATGGTAGGTGTCATTAACAGGACAATCCCCCTTTCGTACCGCCTATGTACCACGTACCTTCTACTCTCACGTACCTATAGTCTCCCTCTCGTAAGGGCGGGTATATAGAGAGGTTGGTATATCGGCCTGGTTGGTATATTGAAGGGGCGACCATTTTGGAAGTTATATGAGCCTTCATTATGCATTTAAACGTTCTTCAAAAACATTCAAAAAACAAAACAAAACATCAAAATGCACTAAACCAGTTTAGGACACACCATTAATCCTTAAAAGAGATAATCATGGTTTGTGTATGTGTGTGTTCATTTCTGCTTAGTGTAGACAAGAAGAAAAATCATCATAAAAAAGATAAAAATTTGCTTAGATAGTAGAGAGGCACCGCAATGGTGTACACCCGTAGCCAAGCCCAATCAAGGGCAGAAGCTCTGGAAGGTACACAAGAAGCAGGCACAAGTCGCCTTCACTTTAGTCCTGAGGACCTAGTCATACCCCCTTGGTGGTCTGGCCCACAATAAGGTCCACGTCGAACCACATCAAAAAAGAATTATTGGGATCCCCTTCGGTGGGGTATGCCCATTCAAAACAGCCCCTTTCGGGAAGACGCTTTACATGTAGACCTTGACATAAATAGAGAATCGCCTCTTGAGGTTAGACATGAGTGGCCACAACGCGATGGAGCGCTAGAGAGGCACACTGTCCATTTGGAGGGACAACGTGGATATGGCGTCCCTTCTTTACCTCCCATCAGAACAGAAAGACAAAATCCAGAGCACAGGGCTCCTTACACAGGGTGAGCTAACTCCGCTCGCCTCTTTCAAACCCATGAAAGGGAGTACAAGGAAAGCCATCGTATTCCTCAAGGACAACAAACAGCGTGGGAACCTTGCGTTTTTGCACCTACTAGGTACCATGATCACACCTCGAGGCCAGAGCCTCAAGTAAATGTCGCCTACCTCGACAGAGGGAAGCAACCCATGGAAATTTTAGATCATCAAGATCAAGGCAAACACAGGAAAAACATTCAAGCCTCCTGAACAAAAGAGGGCAGACCAAGTTGACCCGGCAATCGCCCAATATGCCTCTCACCAAGCCTGAATCTCGCAGCTTGAGCAAGGTCATCAGGAGTTAGAGTACTTATGCCGCCTAAATAAAGAGCGCATGCAGCGTGAAGTGGATGAGTTACGCTATAAACTACCTGAGAGGGGGCCAACCCCTCGTGCCCAAAGAGCCGAACAATATGAGAGGCATAATCTGTTGGTGCAGGACAGGTCTCCACGACCTCGTCAAGCTTTGCCTTCGAGACCTTATAGACCCGAGAGGGAGGCCACTCCTCGAAACAATGATGGGTACCTTCAGCAAGGACTCAATCAGGGTTATAGGTCTCGCCCAGAGACTCCTCAAGAATTTTATAAGTATGAACCAGAAATAGAACATGCTAAAACTCCCCATCAAGGCAGGAGGGCTGCCATTCGGCCACCCCTCCTTAGGCCTCCAGTCTCCCATAACTTACAACGGGAGCAAACAAGAGAGGAAGAAATAAAATCTTCTGATGCATACAAAGCGCTATTAGAGCGTTTGGAGTCTATGGAGACAAAAGCTTCTGGGCATCAAAAACCCACATTACGTCAACTCCGTAGTCATTCGGTGCATCCCTCAGTGCCCACACCTCTTTACCCCGAACATTTCAAGTTGCCTCAATTGGCAGTCTTTAAAGGTGAAGAGGACGCACAAGAACATGTTACAATATTTCTAAGCCAATGCTTCGGCATCCAAGATAATGACGCATTGTTGCTTAGGACATTCATAACCACATTCGTAGGCCCTGCCTCGGATTGGTTCACATAATTACCCAAACATAGCATAAGCAACCTAGATCAATTAGTAGATGTGTTTCTTGACCGCTTTGCCTTCAACACAAGGAAGAAGGCATCACTAAGTGATTTGGCTAGCCTCAGGCAATTTGAGGAAGAAACAATGGCAGCATACGAGAATCGATGGAGAGCTTTGCTTTCTAAGTTACCCTACCGTCCCCCTATGTCTGATCTCACACAGATGTTTGCAAAAAGTTGCTTGAAATTGATCTCTGGGCTATTGCATCTGCAGCAATATGCCAGCTTAGAAGAAGCTTTGGCGCAAGCCAGAGTTATAGAAGAGATCAAAATAGGCGAATGCGCAATCGCCAAGCCTAAAAAGAAAGAGTGGAATAAAACCACTAAGACCGGGACAACGCAATCACAACACGCTGTGGTTAACCAAGTTGCGATAAATTTTCCCATGCCTATGCAATAAATGCAGCCCCAAAAGGCTAATTACCAGGCAGTGCCTCCTAGTTATGAAAAAGAAAACACAAGACAGGAGCAAAATCAGCAGCGTCGCCCTAGGCGATAATTCACCCCTTACACGGAGTCCAGGGACTCCTTATTTGATCGCTTGTCAGTGGCAAATTTACTCACCTTGCTAGAAATCCAAAATGTAGACCCTAACGCCCCCAAGCCTAAGGGATACAGAGAGGAATTGTATTGTAGATTCCATAGGTGTAGGGGACATGACTTAAATGGATGCTGTAAATTTAAAGGATTAATCCAAGATCTGATCGACAATAGAACATTGGCCGTGGACAACCCCATAGCGCCAAATAATCAAAAAATTGGGGTATTCAAAGACCCTTTGCCTGCCCACGAGGCACAGGCAAAACCTCTCCGCATTAACGAGGTGCGACAGAATCTTCCCATGCAAGGATTTGTGGGAATGATTAGCATAGTGACAAGGAACAAAAAGTACCCAGCAGTTGCCCCCGAGGTAGCTACGAGGGAAGTTCCGACAACATCGCAGCCTCAACAATGCCCAACACAGTTGCCTCCGCCTAGACCCGAGGTCATGATACGGACCAAACTCACGCAGAGTTTACGGACCACATCGGCTAGGATTTCCATCTATGAGCTTATCCAACAGTCAGCACCTCATAGAGAAGCTCTTATGGAAATTTTAAAAACCATCGAATTACAGCCTCACGAAGAAAATTCTTTCAACAACTTCGTGGGACATGTGAAACAATGTATGGAGTCGGTCATTACCTTCAGAGAAGATGAGGTCAAAACAATATCGAATGACATGGCAGATCCACCCCTGCACATTATAGTGCGGGTCAACGGGATCCCGTACAAGAGAGTGTTGGTAGATACTGGCTCGTCCAGAGAACATCATTACCACTGCAAAGACTAAAACATTTGAAGTCGCCGACCTCTCACATCACAGACCTCCACATACACACCGTGAGCTTTCAACGATGCAATATGCTCGACGACCGGCACAATTGTTCTGCCTGTCCAGGTAGGACAAAATACAATACCTACATTGTGCCATGTGTTGGAAGGCGAGATGGCTTACAATATACTACTAGGGCGGCCTTGGATCAGGGACATGAAGTGTGTCCCTTCAATCGCTCACCAGTGCTTAAAGTATGCTTTTGAAGGAGAAATATATGTAGTCCCCATGGACTTAGAACCCTTCAAGTATTGCAATGCGGTACAATTCATGCCTCAATCGACCCTCCCTTCAACACATTTGGATTTCCAGTTAAATCCATCTAAACAGGGTCCGATACCGCAGGCACCACTGGTGACCAAATCAACAAAATCCCAGCTAGGTGAGTCTTCATCATCTGCTCCTTCATCATCAATGCCACCTGTCATGGCCAAACAGAAGGACAAGGGAAAACAGATCATGGAAGAGGCTCAGCCCTTAGAAGAAGGGTTGCCCACAATATCAACGGTATCAACAGAAGAAAAACCTCGCACAGCGAAAGCAGAGACTCCTGACCCACCAAACATGGAATGGACTCAGGAAGGACTCTCGTTTCCTCCCACCAAATCATCAACAATCACTGTTGAAATGGCCAGTACGGGCCTGGAGGAGTATTTAGTGCAGAATGTTGTGGCAACCCCTGCATTGGAGTCAATACAGGACATGGGAAGACCTCACCTTCCCATAGGGACAGTTGTTCCTCTAGGCTACCCACCAAACCAGACAAATTTTGTGTATGGGGGCCTTGATCATGGTGTTGAACCATGCAAACAAAAGGAAGCAGACGAAGAGCCTTTTGTTGAAAATATCAACTATCTGTCAAACCCGGAATTCGCTCTAAGATATCTCGGCCAATGCAATTGGCATGGATACGGGCTAGGCAGATATGAGCAAGGGATGCGAGTCCTTTGCCAACCAAGATATCAGATGCCATATGATAAGTCAGGAGTAGGGTTCAACCACCCCTTGCCCTTAGACATATTGGTCAAAAATATGCAAGGCCTAGAAATAGGCAACAAGGGGGGATTGGCACCAGATCTTTATGCCAACCCAAATACAAAATATACATTGGGAGATTACCTCCCATGGTCAACAAACACCCTTAGCAACAGTAGTAATCCCTCTCCTTTGCCAGAGAGAGGCGAAAGTTCGGAAATTAATCCTCAAAGAGAACATCAACGGCTTCTAGACATCTTTTTGAAGCTATTCCCCTTAGAGGTTCTAGTTGAATCAATACAGTGTCAAGAGAATCAGGTCCCTCCACCAAGAGTGGAACAACCGCAATGGGACCAGATTAACTTGCTGGAACAAGGAGAGCCTTCAATGTCGCAAGTAACAGTTGCTGAAGAGAATGAACATTTTTGGATCTTTGAAAGTGATTTAGAAGATGAGACTGAGATGGACTATCTCAGACATGCGCGACGACATCACCGTCCTTTAACTCATGAAGATCTAATGGGACAGATGAGCATACTGTTAGGGCATGAATGGTGGGTAGACCCAGCAATGTGGGACCAAGTGTTGGATCCATGGCTCCAAATTCAAGATGAGCACCGTCCACCACGAGATCCTATCATGACATCAGTGTCGAGGGAAGACCCTGTCCTCCTCTTAGAACATAGGGTTGATCCGTTCATACCCTTCCCTACAGAACCAGATCCAGAGTATAGGGAGCATCTAGAAGAATTAAGTTATCACACCTGTGGTAATGAAGACCAAATTCATTCCATCCACATGATATCCATTGATTTGACTGCACCCATCCGCAATCCGGCCGATCCATCACATTCATTGCATCTAGACATAGATGCCATCGACTGGGATCGCGTCAATTCACCTTTATCACCATCAGAGTATTGGCCTTTCGATGAAATGCTTCATTTTACCCCAAGGACAACTCAAGATATTTTTCAGGCTGAAGAGGGACCCGAGGTTCCAAACGTAGATTTAAACTCAGCTAATGATATCCATCTGATCCCAACTCCACATCAGTTGGAGGATGGATCCCACATGTCAGTCGAAGAGACGACTGACATAGATATCGGCACAGATCCAATGAATCCATAGATTCTCAAGCTGGGGGTAAGTCTTTCCCCCAAAGAGCAAGATGATTGCACTTCTTAAATAGAAGAAGGAGGTTTTTGCGTGGTCGTACAAGGATATGCCAGGACTAGACCCACAGCTAGTCATGCACAATTTAACGCTTGATCCGAAAATCAAGCCTGTAAAGCAAAAACTATGTAAGATGCACCCAACAGTGGCCTTAATGGTCAAAGACGAATTGCAAAAGCTATTGGATGCACAGTTTGTCATCTGCGTGGATTATCCGCCATGGCTGTCCAACATGGTTCCCGTCAAAAAGCCCGACGGGAGGATTCGCATATGCACTGATTTTTGAGATCTAAACAAAGCGAGTCCTAAGGATGATTTCCTCTTTCCTAGCATCGACGCGTTGGTAGATGCTACAACAGGTCACGAAATGCTTTCCCTAATGGATGGTTTCTCAGGATACAATCAAATTCGTATCAATCCTGAAGACCAACTAAAAATGGCGTTCACAACGCCTTGGGGGACATTTTTTTATAAGGTCATGCCTTTTGGCCTTAAAAATGCTGGCGCTACCTACCAACGTGCAATGACGTATATCTTCCACGATTACATGCACAAAACTTTGGAATATTACATGGATGATTTGTTAGCCAAGTCTCTTTTGCGCTCAGATCATCTCGGTGACTTAAGCAAGATTCTCGATCACCTCATAGAGCATAAGGTCAGAATGAATCCTAAGAAGTGCGTATTTGGAGTCACATCTGGAAATCTCTTGGGTTTCATAGTCTCAAAATGAGGAATCGAGGTGGACCCAAATAAAGTCGATGCAATCCTTGAAATGGCTCCCCCAACTACCATCAAGCAGCTCAGAAGTCTGCAAGGAAAGGTCGCATCGATTAAACGCTTCATAGCGCAATTATCTGACAAATGCTGACCCATGAACAAATTATTGCACAAGGGGGTTACATTTCATTGGGATGACGAGTGCCAGTTAGCATTTGATGAAATCAAACAATACCTGGCTTCGCCACCAGTATTGGCACCACCTAGACCAGGAGTGTCGTTCTACTTATACATCTCAGCCATCGAGGTGGCACCGGGCGCCATGCTAGCCCGGAAGAATGAACTTCACAAAGAACAGGCTACTTACTATCTTAGCCGCACCCCGGTCGGGCTACTGAACTTAACTATGCATACATTGAGAAACTTCGCTTGGCAGTGGTGTTTGCTACCAAAAAGCTACGCCACTACATGCTGAGCAACACTACGTATGTTGTGTCTAAGGAGAATCCATTGTGATACATGATGAGTCGTACTTATCATAGTAGTCACACGACGAAATGGATCATGTTGTTGACGGAATTTGACATTGATTTCATTGGGCAAAAATCTATCAAAGGACAAGTCATAGCTGATCAACTAGCAGAGGCTTCTCTTGAAGACGATCAGCCTCTAGTCATAGAACTACCTGATGATGGGGTCTTCCATGTCTCAGAATCGCCAGATTCTGATGAGCCTGAGTCACAGGCTGACATAACCCTATTCTTCGATGGTTCTAAATGTGAGCAAGGTGGTGGCACGGGAATTATATTCTTCACACCGCAGAGTGCTCCAATGCCCCTATCATTTAAATTAAACTTCCATTGCACCAACAATAATGCAAAATATGAAGCCTTGCTCCTAGGTCTTCAGACAACAATCGCCATGAACATCAAACGACTGAACATCTTTGGTGATTCGCTGTTAATCGTCAATCAATTCAAAGGGGTATATCAATGCAAATGCCCAGTTCTGAAGGCTTATAAAGCCCTCGTGGACAAATTCCTGGCAAAACTTGAGTGGTCTGACATCGAGGCACTCCCTCGATCATCGAATTGTTTTGCGAACACAATGGCCTCCTTGGGGTCACTAATTTCGTAAGACCTTTCTGGTGATATGACAAACATTCAATTCAAAACCTTATCGCAATCTACAATGGAGTGTGCAAGCTCTGACTTGACGTCAGGAATCCACATGATCCAGATCAAACCATCCTCGGATAAGTTCTTTCGAATCTGAGATCGTCTGAAACGTGCCAACTGGGGGTCCTTGTTTTCCCCTACTCCCATTAATAGCAACACAATGCTATTCTTGCAAGTTCTATCCCATTCAGCGTTTGTTAGGGAAGAACTTCAAAAGGGATTGGTTGTTCATACTATCGAGGTTTCCGATCAACAGGACTGGTATTTACACATTAGAGAATACCTCAAGTTAGGTAATCTTCCCCTTGGATTGATGCACGTCGCAAAATGAACATTCAAGTAGAAAGCGGCTAAGTATGTCTTGATAGGAGACATTTTGTATCATCACAGCTATGAAGGAATTCTTCTTCGTTGCTTGGACCAGCAAGAGTCCACTTGGGAAGTCGCCCAAGCGCACGACGGTACATGCGGTGGCCACTTTAGTTGTATGGCCATTGCAAAGTGCATTCTTCGCATGGGATATTATTGGCCATATTTAGAGTGAGATTGTTGCGCATATGTCAAGAAGTGCGTGAAGTGTCAACATCATGCCAATTTGATGCACGTACCTTCCCAAGCCTTGCAGGCAGTTCAGTCTGCTTGGTCATTTTTGCAATGGGGCTTCGATCTAATCGGAAAGATCTCCCTCGCATCGTCAGGCCGTCACACGTTTATCATAACGGCCACAGAGTATTTTACCAAATGGGTGGAAGCAATTTCGCTAACCTCTACGACAGGACCCCGCATTGTGGAGTTCATCTTGCATAACATCATATGTCATTTTGGTATTCCATCCAAAATAATCTCGGATAATGGGCCATCATTCAAAAACAAATACGTGCGTGCTTTGACCACAAAATTCAAAATTTAGCATAGTTTTTCAACACCCTATTATCCGCAGGCAAATGGGCAAGCAGAGGCGTCAAACAAAATGCTAGTTGCCATCCTTAAAAATACAGTCACAGACAGTCATAAGGATTGGCACATACAAATCCCACTTGCCCTTTGGGCTTATCGCACTAGCATTCGGACGCCAACTGGGGCAACTCCATTTTCGCTCGTGTATGGCTCAGAGGCAATAATGCCTCTCGAGTTGGAAATTCCTTCCCTCTGCATATCAATGCAGGAGTTCATCGATGATGACACTGCACGATAGGCCCAATTAGACCAACTTACGTTGCTTGACGAACGACGTGTTAATGCTCTCGAGCACTTACGTATCTATCAAGAGCGGCTTAAGAAAGCTTACAACATGAAAGTTCACCTAAGGGACTTTCAGGTTGGTGATTTGGTTTTGAAGGAAAACCAACATAACTCTAATTTTCCGTCCCACCTAAGGGACAAGTTCACGGCAAATTGGTTAGGTCCATATGTTATTGATAGCAAAATAGGACCCGGGACATACCGGCTAGCTTCTCTTGACGGTATCAAGGAAACATAACCCTTGAATATCAATCATTTACGACCATTTCATATCTAAGAGAGCCATATCCCAAAAGCTCCAAGGATTATCACAATCGCTTGGTCAAAAACCAAAAAAAAAAAAAAAAAGCTCCAAGGATTATCACAATCACTTGGTCACCCCAAAAAGCTCCAAGGATTATCGCAATCACTTGGTCACCCAAAAAGCTCCAAGGATTATCGCAATCACTTGGTCACCCAAAAATCCCCAAGGATTATTGCAATCACTTGGTCACCCTAAAAAGCTCCAAGGATTATCGCATTCACTTGGTCACCCAAAAAGCTCCAAGGATTATCGTAATCACTTGGTCACCCAAAAATCCCCAAGGATTATCGCAATCACTTGGTCACCCAAAAAGCTCCAAGGATCCCTAAAATCGCTTGGTCACCCCCAAAAGCTCCAAGGATTATCGCAATCACTTGGTCACCCCAAAAATCTCCAAGGATTATCGCAATCACTTGGTCAACCAAAAAGCTCCAAGGATTATCACAATCACTTGGTCACCCAAAAAGCTCCAAGGATCCCTAAAATCACTTGGTCACCCCAAAAAGCTCCAAGGATTATCGCAATCACTTGGTCACCCCAAAAGCTCCAAGGATTATCGCAATCACTTGGTCACCCCAAAAAGCTCCAAGGATTATCGCAATCACTTGATCACCCCAAAAAGCTCCAAGGATTATCGCAATCACTTGGTCACCCCAAAAAGCTCCAAGGATTATCGCAATCACTTGGTCACCCCAAAAGCTCCAAGGATTATCACAATCGCTTGGTCAATCCCAAAAGGCTCCAAGGATTCCTGTAATCACTTGGTCAAAAATCAAGAAAACTCAAAAACAACATAAATCATCAAAAACAACAAAAATTTGCATCTCATTTCTAGGCATACTCAAATTCATCAACAGAGAGCTCTTCTCGCACTTCATATTCATATTCACAAAAATAAATCCATCCATACATTACATATTTGTGGTCGTACAGGTCAAACGCACCATAGGCTGTAATTGCTCTGCTAATCCATCTTGTTCCACACTGTTCCATTTTACAAAAACACCATGTATTGCTTTTACCACACTAGATTTAGTGGTCTTTTAATGTATCAAGAGTTTTTCGTGATTCAGTCATCATTTTGCTCTTTAGCCATGTAATGTATCAAGTCAGACAGATTTTACGAAGGTAGAGTTACACTTGAAATACACCTTGTTACGTAACATCCCAAAACAAACTAAAACACATAAAACAATTCCTAAGTTGTGTGAACGAAAGATGAAACCTACACAGTAATCCAGGTCACCAAAAGCGAAACGGTTATCTTGCTCATCCCCCTGTGCGAATGACCCAAAGAATGCTAAGAGTTGACAAAAGGACAAGCATCCTCCCTACCCAATTCCCTAAGAATCCCTAGTTTTCAATAGTTGCAAAACATCAAAAATTTGCAAAACGTCAAAAACTCAAATATTTGACATCATATAGTGCACACATCAAACAGCACAAACGATAGTGATTTTCATCACTCCATATCCCCAATCCCTTGCTCAAAAGAAAAACAAATCAAAATAAACAGTGATCTTATCACTACAAACGAGTAAGTATCCCAATATAATTGAAGAAAATAAGGGAGTCGAACTTGAATCCCTGGAACTCTTAGCATTCTAACAGGTCATAAGGCAAGCCTCGAGATCGGTTTGGTTGATAGCCTATCGGTAACCGGCGGTAAACTTCTTGCATGACGATATATCTCGTCACATTAACTTGCGTACGGATCAATGTTTACATGTGGATGAGCTAGCTTATGGCATCCTGGATAACACCGTAGATTAATCTAACCGAATACAACAAAGGAGTTAGTGGAGCTAATTAGGTGATCCTCAAGCACAGGTTCGGTTGAAAGCCCATCCGGCATCGGCGGTATCCTGACAAATACCACATAAATGAACTCAATTGCACACACAGGGATGTGAAATAGCTTGGTCAAAAACAAGTCCGATTCATACCTTGTTCAAAAGTCTTGTAAGATAAAGTACAGTCATGGTCAGTGAGTTAGAATTGTCTGAGTCTCAGAAAACCTTAGCTACATTTCTGAACCAACTGTGCTACTTTTCATCCTTACAATACCACCAGAAAATACAAAAAGAGAAAAATCACATGTATACATACAAAGTCATTTACCATAGCAATCGTCTAAAAATGAAATAAACAGAATCCTAAACAATCTATGGTGCCATAGCCAAACATCAAATTCCATTCATCCATGTCATTTTGCATATCACATAAAAATCAAAAACATTTGCATTCATCATAACATACGCATCAAAAATTAAATAAACATGCATACACCCATAGTCATCAGACATCATGCATATAGATCAAATCATCACATGTACATAACAAAAATAAAACCGGTATATATATATATATATATCATCAAAAAAATTGATCGCAGGCTACAAAACTGGTCCTCAGACCCCGCAATCATATAACAAAACCCAACCTAAGGCGTCGATCACCATGATCACGCAGGATCGGTGTGATGGGAACTACCCCCCGTGGTGTGGGTCCTATGGGACCCTGTAGGGTGGCTACTACTAGCCCCCACATCATGCCTACTACCGCCTCCCTCATCCAATCGCCTGCGATGAGATGATGCTGACTGCTCAGTCGCACTATCCCTCATCCGGTGCGAAGATCCATTGCCCGAGGGCTCAGGTAGCCGCCCACCAAGGTGAATGACCTCCCTCTCCAAGTCTAACCAGTTCCGGAACCACTCTGCCTCACGTCGATGGTAGTAAGCTACTGCATCATCGTGCTGTGCCAGAACCCTATCCCACTCTGCTAGCTGGGCCCGCAGGAGATCCCTCTCTCGCAGCGCGTCCCCCAGCTCCAGATCTCGAATCTGCAGCAGCTCTATCAGTCGCGCATTCTTAGCACGTATCCCAGACTCCATCTCCTCTGTATTCACTTGAAGCACAGGACCCTCCGGAATAGCAGCCTGCTCTGGCTCCCACTGCTCCTCCATGTCCTGCATGTCCGGCTGATCCGCAGCTCCCACCGCTACATCCTCATCCCCCACCTCAACCATGTCAACATCATCCAATGGAACTCCCCAATCATCCCCGGCTGCCTCAGCACCATCCACTGCCACCTCCGCACTTCCTAGTGGTCCCTCTCCTCTCCATCGCTGCAGCACCCACCACGAGTCATACTCAGTGGTAGTCCCAACGTCATCCACATTCGGGACGTCAATCATCGCATCTGACTCCTCGCCCAGTGGCACGATGACAGGATTATCTAGAGCCCTCTCATCTCCCCGATGTCGATAGACCACGGGCTCACCAGGAAACCCCTGGCGCACCCCAAACTGTCGTGTCACCCGATTATATGAGAAAAACTCATGCTCGATCCCATGCTGCCCAATCAACCACTGCTCCCTACGTACCCGTTGGAGCCACTCTCCAGCCTCCGGCCAGGCTGGACAGTCCCGATAAGGGCGCCAAACCACCTCCCCTGGAGTAAGCCGAGAGAATGCATCAGTATAGTGCTCTACGGCACCTGCCCATCGTTGACTCTGCCCCTGCTCTGCAAACCGCCACCATAAAACTGCATAGCCTATCTCCACATCATCCATCGTCGCCCGAGTCATCCACGGTAACCCGGTTGGCCTCTCTACAGCTATGTGTTGCCAACCCCAGCACTGCAATAGATAACTGCAGATGACCCCCTTTCGCTGCCGACAGCGGACCCCATACAGCTCCCTGTAGAGCTGCGCCAACAATGTCTGTCCCCATCTCAAGATCAGAGGTGCCTCTATCGGACACTCTGCCAACTGCCACACCAAATCCAGTAGGTTCCACGGGAACCTCGTGCCTGATGAGTCAGGTAAAAGCATGTTAGAAATGAGGCCCATCAAGAATGCATGCCTCACTCCTAACACCCCCTCTCTTCGCCACCATCCAACCAAAATCCCGCCAGCCTGGCAGTCCACCTCGACTGTCTCCACTGGGTTCGCTACACCCAGCCGCTCCCCATGCCCGAAGCATCTCGTCAGTATAGCAGTCTGCTGATCAAACGGCGATGTCCTAATAGGCAGCCCATCTATCGGAATCCGAAGCAACCGATAGACATCCTCTAGAGTCACAGTCATCTCCCCCGTCGGAAGATGGAAAGTGTTGGTCCGTGGATCCCAAAGTTTGATCAGGGCCGTCAGATAGGCCTGATCCGGGACGATAGGCTCCAATCAAGCCACCTGCTTGAACCCAAGGGCATCAAGCCATTCCCAGTCATCATCAGACAATGCCCCCCGCGCCTCAGTAAAAGCAGCAGGTACATGGTACTGGCTCCTAACAACCTGCAAAAGAAAACAATTCAACAAAAAAAATAAAAATCATGGAAAAAAAACTGTACAGCAAAACAAACGCAAAAATTCAAATAAAAATTAAATTTTTCATGCTTAGGGTTTCTAATCCTAACTGATTAATTTACAAATAAAAATTCAAAAACTCAAACAAATTTTCAGTCCAAGGGTTCCTAAATCCTAACTGATAAATTTCAAAACAAAGAAAACGTTAAGGTTTCTAATCTTAACTGATTAATTCAAAAATAGCATAAAAAATTCAAAAACAAAAAAAATTACGTCTTAGGGTTTTACGTTTCGTTAACCTAAGGTTTAGTCATAAATAAAAATATTTACCTAAGTTTTACGTTACGTTTAATTGTACATTAAGTCTTAGTTATATTCAATTCAGTTTCAGGGTTTAAGTTTTAAAAACTTTGAAAAACATCATCACAAAAATAATTAAATAAAATAAAATAAAAAACCTGAAACCTTAAACAAAAATAAACTCTAGGGAGCACTTACGGGTTTCGCTTCGGCTCCGCCGCTCGAACCAGTTTGTCCACTCATAATGGCAGGGAAAAATTCAGCAGCGCTTCGCTTCGCAGATTTACCTCCTCCCAGAGCTCCAAAATCGCAAGAAAATTTTGACACAAATGAGCCCAAATTCAAGTTTTGGCCCTTAAATAGGCCTCTGAGCTGGAATTCATCCTTGACTGGGACGAGCGCTCTGGTTAGCGCTCGTCCCACCCAGGGACGAATTCTGCAGCTGGAATTCGTCCCACCCTGGGACGAATTTAGGCCAGAGAATCAAAAACATCAAAAAATGATCAAAAATGCACTAAAAAACAACAATAAATTTGTCCGATAAGGGTGCTGTTGCACTTGACATCCCGGGCATACAAAATAGACGTTGGAGTCACAAATTGTCATTATCCTACTCCCTAAGAAGGCTACTTTAGCCGGACCGCTCCATGGGAAGATGAATTTTCACCAATTTCAGCCCCAAAGGCGTCGCAAAAAAGGGTCAACACCCACCAAAAATAGGTCCAAATGTTGGAAAAATTGCACATGCTTAACGATAAAACATCTAAAGGCACCCTTACAAGTCATCTTGGGTCAAGCGACTCGTCGCTTTTTCTCACGAAGGTCATTCCCTCATCGATTCGTCGCTTGAGGGGGTAGTCACACTTAGTCACCAATCAACAATCACACACCCAATTAAGGAAAACGACATGCATTCAAAGAATCATTGACAAAGACAATTACGCTCCTGCTTGGGGCAGTAGAACAAGCAACAATCAAATTGATCAAACGCCTGGCATTCGTGAATCATGAACACAAGGTTCCCCTGTGGATAAAAGGTTGCGCCCTTTGCCTAATCATGACTAATCAATGTCCAACGCTCAAGTCACACCTCACCAAAATAGGTTAATACTTGAAATCAAACTCCTTAGCTCGTCAGAAGCAAGGATTCAAGAATGCATGCCCTTTCCATGATTGGGGCATCAAAATTTGGTTAGGTTACCAAGAAACCCTAATCATTAGTGCTTTGGTTATCTATTTTTGCTCGACGCTGCGCCATGCACAGCGCATCCCAAAAAGGGGCATCTGTAGACACCAAAACAGCACCAATCCGATTATGTGATTGCAAACACTGATCGCTTTGACAAACATAGCCCCCAGGGTAGCCCTCAGAGGTTAAACAGTGGTCCTAACCACTTTCATAGCAATTTTGTAAGGTCAAGAGGCAATTTGGCACATTCAGGAACTTTGCTTAGTATTCGTCTCACCCAGGGACGAATTCAAAATAGGATCTGTCTCACCCAGGGACGAATTCTGAATTCGTCTCTGGTCGGGACGAATTTCGAGTTTAACGGGCAAAAATAATAATGGTGCCAAGTGGCAGCCAAGGATAGTCAATTGATGACTCCTGCCTCGCACGCGTGTGTGGGTGGACAGATAGGCCGTTAGAGGACTGTCACAAGGGCAGTTATGAAAGCCCAAGTCATGGAGGACTATCCTCCCTCATGGGAAGACAAGACTGCCACATGGCACCTATGACCAACACATGGCGCTTATGCTTCCCTCTCAAAAGAGACCCCATGGGTCTATAAAAGGTGGGACTTTTCTCACCCAAACAAATTGGAGGCAATTTCAAGCAACGAAGTGTTGTCCGATTGATTACCCACTTGCATCTTTTTGATTCACCTTCTCACATCCACTAATCTCTTTCTCAAGGGAGGTTATTGGGTGGCTTTTCGAAGTGTGGATTCAACCCAAATCCAACATTTGACCACCTTACACCACCAATTTGTAGACACCCCAATCCTAAGAGGTTTTGGGCCCATCCCTAGTGGATTGGCGCCGAAATCAAGTGCCAACGGTGGGAGGCCCACTTGGGCACCCCCGCATTTTCTAAGTTTTATTCTAAAGCATTATAGATTATTGGTTCATGTTGCATATTGTGTTACTCTATTTAGTGAACTCATAGCTTCAATTCCATAACATTTTGATCAGATTTTATCATGCCTTTTGTCGCTTTGTTGTCCTACTAATTTGCAGGTGGCGATATCGAATTCTCGAGGATAGAGGCCAAATTGGGAGAATCCGACCATCTGGGTCATCCCAAAATGGCCCCAATTACATAACCCCTCTGTTTGCAGGTTTTTTGGAGGTCTCGGGAGTCGACATTGGAGCAGCATCACTTCGGCTTTTCCAACACAGTCGAATTCGTCCCACCCAGGGATGAATAGCAGTCAGAATTCATCCTGCCCAAGGACGAATTCTAGGTGAAGGCATATTGGCTAACTGTTTTAGTGGCAATGGCCTTCTGGTAATGTCTTCTGACCTCTGTCAAATTTGCAGGTCATTTAGAGTCATTTTGTTTATCGATTTGGCTAATCATTTACATGCATCTTTCGTTAATTTTAGAGAACAAAAACTTCTTATTTGCAGCAGGTGCTACTGACATCTTTGTTGTTTCTTTGTTCGCAGGAGGAGCAACAGAGGTTAAGGACTCATCAACATCAGCGGCGGCATCGTCTTGGCCCGCCCATCTCAAGTGTGGGCACGCGGAAAGAGGAACCTTAAGTCTTGATTGTAATAAAATTCTTTTAACGCTCCTAGCCCCTGAAAAGGGAGGAGGCATCTTTGTAACAGAGATCAAGAGAGTTTAATGAAAGGGTTGTGTTTTCTCCATTTGCTTGTATCTCATTTCAATGCATCTCTTTCATTTCATGCATTCTACATTTTTAGGACTTAAGCGTATTTGATTTTGAATGCATCGCAATTAGTGTTTCCTTCGCCCGAAATATCGTGCTTTCAGTAGCAACCCCTCCAACCGTGCAATCTCAGCACATA
Organism: Wollemia nobilis; assembly: GCA_028583015.1. Taxonomy (NCBI): domain Eukaryota; kingdom Viridiplantae; phylum Streptophyta; class Pinopsida; order Araucariales; family Araucariaceae; genus Wollemia; species Wollemia nobilis. The sequence continues at coordinate 1,496,971 of JAQPPZ010004312.1, read as the reverse complement.
ACCCTGCATCTGCGTTCGCCGCATCTGCCCGAGGCATGAGCATCTCTCGAACAGCAGCCTGCTCTGGCTCCCACTGCTCCGCGATGTCTTGCATCTCTGGCTGATCCGGAGCCCCAAGATTCGCATCCATACCATCCACCTCTACCATCTTCGCATCCTCCAACGGAGCTCCCTAGTCATCACCTAGTGCCTCGGCACCCTCCCTGCCCGCGGTATCTGCCCTCGCTCCTCACAATGGCCCCTTGCCTCACCATCGTCGTAGTACCCACCATGAGTCATACTCAATGGTAGTCCCGACGTCATCCATGTCCAGGACGTCGATCATCGCGTCTGAATCCTCGCCCAGTGGCACGATGACCGGTTGATCCAAAGTCCTCTCATCCCCCCAACATCGATAGACCACGGGCTCACTAGGCAACCCTTGGTGCACCCCAAACTGTCGGGTCACCCGATCGTACGAGAAGAACTCATGCTTGGTCTCGTGTCGCCCAATCATCCACCGCTCTCTACGTACCTGTCGAAGCCTCTCTCCAGCCTTCAACTAGGCTGGACAGTCCCGATAAGGGCGCCAAACCACCTCCCCTGGAGTAAGCTGAGAGAAGGTATCAACATAGTGCCCTACGGCACCTGCCCACTATCGACTATGCCCCCTACTCCCCAGATCGCCGCCACAGAACTGCATAACCTATCTCCCTATCCTCCATCTCTGCCCGAGTCATCCATGGTAACCCGGCTGGCCTCTCCACTGCTATGTGTTGCCAAGCCCAGCACTGCAACAGGTAGCTACAACTAATCCCCTTCTGCTACCGACAGCGGACCTCATACAACTCCCCATAGAGCTACGCCAACAGTGTCTGTCCCCATCTCATCATAAGCGGTGCCTCTATCGGGCACTCTACCAACTGCCAAACCAAATCCAGCAGGTTCCATGGGAACCTCATGCCTGACGAGTCAGGTAACAACATGTTGGACATGAGGCCCATAAGGAATGCATGCCTCACGCCCAACACCCCCCTCTCCAGCCACCATTAGACCAAAATCCCACCAATCTAGCAGTCGCCCTCTGCCCTCTCTAGTGGATCCTCCACACCCAGCTCCTCCCCATGCCCCAAGCATCTCATCAATACAGTTGTTCGTTGATCACGCGACGATGTCCTGATCGGCAGTCCATCTATCAGAATCCACAGAAGCCGATAGATATCGTCCAAAGTCACAGTCATCTCCCCTGTTGGGAGATGAAAGGTGTTGGTCCGCGGATACCAAATATTGATCAGGGCCGTCAAATAGGCCTGATCCGCGACCACAGGCTCCAGTCGAGCCACTTGCTTGAGCCCAAGGGCATCAAGCCACTCCCAGTCAGCCTCAGTCAACCCCCCTCGCGCTTCAGTGAAAGCAGTGGGTACACGGTACCGACTCCTAACAACCTGCAAAAGAAAATAATTCAAAAACATTAAAATCACGGAAAATAACTATACAACAATAACATAAAAATACAACATTGCCTACCAATGTACAACAAAAAAAAAAAAACAAACATAAAAAGTCAAACAAAAATTAATTTTTCAGTTCTAGGGTTTCTAGTCCTAACTGATTAATTTAAAAACAAAAATTCAAAATTCAAACAAAAATTAATTTTCCAGTTCTAGGGTTTCTAATCCTAACTGATAAATTCCAAAAATAAAACAAAACAAAAATTCAAAAATTAATTTTTTAGTTCTAGGGTTTCTAATCCTAACTGATTAATTTAAAAATAGAACAAAAATTCAAAAAACAACAAAAATTACGTCTTAGGGTTTTTTTTCGTTTCGTTTATCCTAGGGTTTTAGTTAAAATCTAAATAACAAATTCTCTCCCTAGGTTTTGCGCTACGTTTAGTTATACACTAAGTCTTAGTTGTCTTCAGCTCAGTTTCAGGGTTTAAGTTTTAAAATTTTGAAAACCATCATCACAAAAATAATTAAACAAAACACTTGCAGTTTTAAAACAAAAGTAATAATTCTAGGGAGCACTTATTGGTCTTGCTTCAGCTCCGCCGCTTGACCCGGTTTGTGCACTCATGATGTCAGGAGAAATTCAACAGCGCTTCGCTTCGCAGAATTAACCTCCTCCTCCCCAGAGCTCCAAATCGCAAGAAAAATCATATGTAAATGAGCCCAAACCCTAGTTTTGGCCTTTAAATAGGCCTTTTGAGCTTAAATTCGTCTTCCCCTAGGACGAGCGCTTTGGTTAGCACTCGTCCCACCCTGGGACAAATTCTAAGCTGGTATTCGTCCCACCCTAGGACGAATTCAGGCCAAAAAATTCAAAAAACATCAAAAATTGAACAAAAATGCATAAAAACAACTAATAAACTTGCCCGATGAGAGTGCGGTTGCACTTGACATCCCGGGCATGCAAAACCGACGTTGGGGTCACGAATTGTCACTATCCTACTCCCTAAGAAGGCTACTTTAGCCGGACCGCTCCACGGGAGGACGAATTTTCGCCAATTTCAGCTCCAAAAAGAGTCACAAAAGGGTTTAACGGGCAAAAAGAAAAATTACGCCAAGTGGCAGCCGAGGACAATCAATTAATGCCTCCTACCTTGCATGCGTGTGTAGGTGGGTAGAGTGGGCGTTAGAGGACTGTCACAAGGGCAGTCATGGAAGCCCAAGTTAGGGAGGAGTCTCCTCCCTCTTGAGAAGGCATGGTCGCCACATGGCACCCCTGCATGCCCCTCCAAAAGAGACCCCTTGGGTCTATAAAATGGTGGACTTTCCCACCCAAAAAGAGACAGGTTGGAAGCATTTTCAAGCAACGAAGTGCTGCCAAATTGATACCAAGCTTTACCCTTTTCATTCACCTCTTCCACATCCTTGATCTCTTTCGCAAGAGAGGTCATTGGGTGGTTATTGGAAGTGTGAATCTAGATCCAAAACCCAACACTTGACCACATTATTCCACCCATTCGCCGACAACACATTATAAGAGATTTTGGACCCATCCCAAGTGGATTGGTGTCGAAATCAGGTTCCAACGGTGGGCGGCCCACCTAGGCGCCCCGCATTGATGCGAGCCTAATATTCTTTTTAGAACGATTAGGAATTCGTGGCAGATTGTTCCCTTTTGTCACTTGTTTATCTTGCATTTCATTTTATGATGTTTCAATAGTTTGTAATTCCAATTTTATAATGTTGTGATCAAATCTTATCATGTTTTGTCGCTTTTGTTGTCCCCACTAACTTGCAGGTAGCGACGTCAAATTCTCGTTGATGGAGATCAAATTGGGGAAATCCAACCATCTAGGTCGTCCCAAAATGCCCCCAATTAGCTAACCCCTATGTTTGCAAGACTTTTGGAGATCCCGAGACGCGACATTTGGACAGGATTACTTCGACGTTTTGTCGTAGGTGAATTCGTCCTACCCAGGGACGAATTACAGTCGAATCCGTCCCGACCAGGGACGAATTCGAATCGACGGCCAATTTCTTGACTGTTTTGATGGCAATGGCCCTCTCGTAACGTTCTTTGGTTCCTGTTAAATTTGCAGATGGTTTTAAACTGGTTTATTTATCGCTATAATCAATCTTTTGCATGCATTTGTCATCGTTTTGTTAGAGAACAAATGTTTCATATTTGCAGCAGGTGCTACTAACGATTTGTTGTTTCTTTGAATACAAGAGGAACAGCAAGGATCAAGGATTCATCAACACCAGCGATGGCAACACTTTGGCCCGCCCATTTTACATGTGGGCACACGGGAAGAGGAACACTATGTCATGATTGTAACCAAAACTCATTTAACGCTCCTAGCCCCTAAAAAGGGAGGAGGCGTCTTTTGTAACTGATATTAAGAGAGTTAAATAAAAAGGGCTATGCTTTCTGTACTTTCGTTGATCTCAGTTCAATTCGTCTCTTTCATTTCATGCATTTCACATTATAGGACTTAAGCGTTTATTTTGATTTTGAATGCGTCGCATTAGTATTTCCTTTTTGTTTCCGGAATTTCAGTATATTATGATGAATTATTTATATTTAAGATATTAGGTTTATGATAGACATATTTTTATAATAAACTAATAAAAATAAATTTTAATTGAGAAGGATTTATAAATTATTGTTAATATTATCAACTAGATTTAAAGTATAGATAAAAATCAAATATAATCTAATTCACCTGGCATTGTTTTGATATTTAATTTTTTTTTCCTGGGGTAATATTAAGAAAGAGGGTTTTAAAAGAAAATTCACAACCTTACATAGCAACTCTAAGATGGAGAGAAAAACAAACACAACCCAAAGAAACAACAATCACAACCAAGGTACTGAAAAAGCCGAGAGAAGGTGGAAAAATGAAAAATCAAACCTGCACTGCCTCTCTATCTAGCACGAAAAGGCAGGAAAAATTTTAAAATTTAAAATATTTAAAAAATTGCAGCCAATAGAAATCTACATTAAGTTATTATTATTTTAACAATAACTCTTATTTATGGTGTGCAATTGGTAGTCTCATTATGAAATTATACACGTGAATAAATTATGGTAAAAGCATTCACTTGCTTTGCAGGTGTTAGTTAAGTTATTAATGTTTTATTAATTGCTGTTGGCGTTGGTTTTTTTTTTTAAAAAAGATAGCAAATCGTTATTTGAGATTATACATGTGAAATAAATAATGGGAAGAGCATTGGGGCTGCTATTTAAGTTATTAATGTTTTGCTGCATGTTGTATTAAGTGCTTTTGGCGTTGCCGTTAGTTGTTAAGAAACAAATGCAGAATTATTATAAATACAAGTAGTTCCTGACCAGGGCAATGAAGAATGAATAGGAAGCAATCTTGGAAGTAAAAAAAATGAAGTCCCTTCGCCTTACATTCGTATTAGCAGTAATTCTTTCTACTGCTTTCTCAGTACACTGTGGAGAGCTGTCGGAAGAAACTCAACATTTGGAGTCCAACTTCAACTTCAACTTCACAAATAACGAAAATCAGCTTGAAAAAGGTGTTTGTTGGAACTTAGTATTACTGTTACTGTTATTAGATGAAGAGTCTAGGAATAACCATAATGGTGGATAGTCTGGGCATTTGTTTCAACTGTGAAGTGAAGCTTTATTTTCTTTACTAATTTTGTTTTTGTTTTATTTGTTCAGCCGTTCCCTTATGTCCGGAAAGACCTTCTTCATCGGGCACTTCCAAGTGTTCCATCAACGATATAAAACTCAGTTGGAATAAGGGGTGGGTGGTAGTAAGAAATGAATGCAAATACTGCGATGGAGCGACGAACATTTTGGTGAGATGTCATATGCATTATAGGAATTTTTTCCAAGGAGGGCGTGCTGCCTGCCGTGTTACTGGGAAATACCAATACTTATCGCCCCACAAACCATATGAGTTCACTCGATTTTCTGAGAAAGACTTCCGTCAAACATCTGTATGTAATGTTCACTTTTTCGGTTGCCGATGAGCAAGCAATGTTATGCTTGTAAACACACCTATCTTTTCAATAAACTCGTTAATCTTTTAACGATTGTTCGTTTTAAACCTGGTTTCCATGAACCTATTTCTTTTTAGCATTTTAAAAAAAATGTTAAAAAATATATAGTTTTGAATTAAATATAGTTTTACTGCATTTTTTTATATAATTAAAAAAAATCGAAAGAATCCACAACTCATTATAAATATTTTTAAATTTTTTTTAGTATTAAAGAAAAATATTTGTTAAAAATAATTGGTTTTGAATTAAATATAATTTTATTATATTATTTTTATATATTTAAAAAAAAACCATTATAATTCACTAAGATCAACGGTTAGAAGAAACAAAGAAGAATACAAGGGATGAGGAATTACAGTGTGCAACCTTATGTTGTGAAGGATTAATGGTGCAAAGGAAGATATGGAGGAATTTTTTAAAATAAAATAGGTGGGAGAAATCAAGTATATTCTTAGTATTTTTCTCAGATAGCATAGAATCTCTACTTTCAATTGAAATAAAAGCAGTGTAGAGGGAATCCCTTACACCTTAGGATTTTAAAAGTGGTATAATAAATAAATGAGGTTGGAGAAAACCCATAGAAATTTGGCAAAGCATGAGAAAGTAATTAATATGGAGGAATTTTCCTTTTAAAGCAACATAAAGAATATAGTGCTTTTGAGGTTATTTTTTGTACTTCATATCCTTTAGATAAACTTAGATATATAGATGATAAGTTTCATTATCAATAATAAAATTGTCAAAGATATTGACGAAAAGTATTGGTAAAAATTAAAAAATAAGAAGACCCAAGAAGTAAAAATAAATATAAAAGGAAATTCTAAGGGATATTGTTATGGGAAAAAAAGCAAATATTGAAGTGTTAACAAGAATCAGGGTAATCATGAAAATGATATCTTGAAATATTAGGGGTATGGATAAGACCACTAAGAAAAGAGGTGCTATATAATTGACTAGTTGTTATAACTAGCATATCAATAGAAAATGAAACTTTGTAGCAAATATTTTAGTCATTCATGGTGTTGATCTTTGTCTTAACATAATTCAAATTTTAGAAGGCAACTAACCAAGTGATATTTTACCTATTAATTAAAATTATATGAGGAATTTGATTGCAAAAATATAATTCTCTAAAAATGATTAAGAATATCTTTTATCGAAAGGCAAATGAATAATATCTTTGATAAATAAAGGGCAAGTTGGATATGGTTTAATTAACTTCATAATAACATCATGAGAGTGATGTAATATTTTGTTATTTTGATGGCAATTTTCCCAATAAAAGCCACACATAGCATAGCTTATTATGTGTGTATGTGTGTATGCACATGCAAGTGTATTATAATAAAATTATACTCTAAATCCTATTGGATTTGAGAAAATTGGTAGAGAAAAAAGAGTTTCACATAGGAGACCCATGTTCCAATCCTATACATTTATCAAATCAGATTAGATTAAATAGTTAAATTCTTTGAATTTAAAGGATACTTATATTTAAATCTTGTCAAAATGATACATGCAATATTACCAAAGTATTACAATACCATTTTTTTCATGATGTCATATGAGTGGAGGAATTCCAATCCCATATAACCCATTAAAAAAAATTATGCTCAATTGTATCTTGATTTTTAGATGGTATCCTTATTAAACTCAACATAGTAAAGAACTATATTTTCTACATAATACTCAACTCTAAATAAATTACAACTAGCCTAACCAATACAAGTGAAGAATTTCTTTTCTAATCTTCAATTAGAGCTTTGATTTATGTTATGTTTATTTATTTTTCGATAAAACACCACTGATGAGGATAAGGCTTTGAAAACTCTAAATCCGTACTATTATATTTCCTATATTAGCTCCTTTTATTTTATTTGTATTTATATATAAAATCTCTCTATTGAGTAGTTACATTATAAAACTCTAATTTTAGTTCTCTTAAGATAAATATTAGCATTGCAATTGGCTATATTATCCTATTACCTTATATATATATATATATATATATAACAATAGTTTATGTACATCATAAATAATGTAATAATTAATTGAAGTTGCTCATCCATTTTTATTGATTGCATTAATAATAATTCTTAAATCCCTTAATTGAAATATATTTTCATGCTTTTTCAATGGAAGTGTATCTTCTACATAGTTGCTAATTGAAGTTGTATATGATTTTAAGTAATATTATTTTTGCATCAATTATTTTTAAAAATACCACCTTTATTAGATTTCCATAGATTTATTTATGAAGCTCCATTAAAATTAATTTATATGAACCCAACTTTTAGACTTTTCCATTTTACCATGGATTGATCCAAATATTTTAATATGGCTATACTATCTCAAGATTTGTTGTGTTAACTTAATTATCATAGATAACCTTTATATGTATAATCAAATATTATAACCAAGACACAAGCACATCTTTTCAACAACTTGATAGAGTTTCCACCATATTTTGGTAGATCCTAAACCAACTCATCTTCCTACATAAAAAATGATAGATAGAATATTTAAAGCATAATTTAAATCTGATTTTCTTTTTTTTAGTCCTCTATCTATCTATTTAAATGATAGATCGTGTCATCAATTACCATATCATTAGGTTTCACATCAATATTTATCAAATATAAGTATTGTGATGTCATTAGATACTATGTCATTATGGTACCACATCATCATATTTGATTGTATCATCAAGGTATATATTGAGGTCATCCAATATCATCAAAAAATTTGGCAAATAAGGTTCAAACCATAAACCTTCAAGGCTTGATGCCTTATGATAGCCTCTACTAGCCACAACAATAGAGGTATCTCTAAGCATATAAGATGCATGCCTTCCTTTTTTAATTTCCTTGCTAATCAAATGGCTCTCAACAACTACGTGTTCAAGATGCCAATATGCATAGAAATGATGTGTATGTTATTTTACTATTTATTTCAAGGAATATTTTCTATAATATTCCTCTATTAAACTTTTAACCTTTGAATAGAAAAAGAGAAATTCTAATGGAGAAAATAATACCTAAAGGTAATACAAGAAAAAGTGTTAATCTAGGAGAGGGGGCCTATGAGGGCATGAACCTCACCTAGGTAGAGAATTTTGGTAGAGAGGACCTGAGGCTCACCATGGCAAAGAGGGCCTGTGAGAGCTTGAGCCTCACCATGGCAGAGAGGGTCTGAGCCCCACCGTAGCAAAGAGGGTCATGACTCTAAGGATCATAGCTCCAGATATTTTTGGAAACCTCGGTAACCCAAATGCCCTTTTGGATAGTGAATCTGATTAGTAGATGACTTTGCATCTATAGTTGGCTTGTTGAGAGGAAGGTTGGGTAGCTGGAACCTTAGTTGGGGGGTTGGAGAAAGGAGGTTGGTTTGGCTGAAGGATATTAATATCTGGCAATTTTGTGGGGTGGTCTTCTATCTTGGTTTGTTCTAGTTTTCTGGATCTCTGGTTTGGTTGTTTTTACTGCAAATACAGGTGGGATCGCGGGGTAGAAGGTTGGGCAGCTAAAACCCTAGTAGGGGGGATAGGGAAGGAGTTTGGGCCAGCTGAAGGAACCTCAACATCCAACTTTGATGATGGGTAGATGGCTAGACCAGACTACAATTGGACTCCAGCAGAATTTGTGGGATTTTTACCTTCATAGGTTTTCATGTTGAGGATTTTCCTATCGTCGGGGTATTTTGTTGCAAATATCCTCTTTCGTTTGGTTTTGTTTTATCTCCATGGTGTGCTTCAATTTGGGCAACTTTATTCTGGTATTTTTTTAACTAAGGGAGGATGGTGGACAAGTCATATCCCAAGGTTCCAATGCTCACATTTTTATTTGGGATCCTCCCTTTTTCTCTCAGGTGTTGTGTTGGGTGTTTTCTATTTTTTCTTTCCAAATGCCCTGAGAGTGGTTTTCTCCAACGGGATATATGGGTTTCTTGGTGATTATTTATGATGTTTCCCATCTAGTGGGTCTTTTATTGTCTAGACGAGTGAGCCCTGTGGGCTTATTTTTGATATGCTATGGATTTTTTTGACCGGTATTTTCTAGTGTTATTTTCTTAAACCAGTTGTTGTTATGAGGGGTTGTCCTATTACATGCTTTGTTGGATGTATTTGTTGATTGTGATGACAGGATTCCCCTATTCTCCTTTCTTGTGAGGTAGAAAATGCTTCGGTTTGGGTGATCTTTATTTGTAAATTTGTTTTAACCAATAACATTTTTGTTATTCTACTATTTTTCTCTGATGCTTTAGATTCCTAAGCACGCAATGGTTTGACTGTGGGGCAATCTCTTGTATTTGCTTGATAAATATTTGTGGCTTATTTGCTAGGAGGTTGCTCCATTGGATTTTAAGGTTTGATTCATGGAATCTAGCTCAATATTTCTTGACGCCTTATTGTTAGGGGGTGTCTTTCAAAACCCTACTTGTAATAGGTTTGGGGACCCTTTAAAACCCCTTCTACTATCAATCAAAAAAAAATTAATCTAGGACCCCCTAAAATTTTGTAAAGAATCCAAAAATGCTGATATTTTGCTTGTTTCTATTATGATTTTTCCTACGTATCCTTTTGGATGAATATAACTAATCAAGACATACTTTCATTCATATGCTATAAAAGCATTGTCAAACCATTTTAGCAACTTTATCAAGTGGATCAAAGTTCTTTGTCATGCATAGAGTTAATGACTTCTCTAGAAGCAAGAGTCTACCAAAAAATGTTTAGCCTCTTTTTTTGTTCTTTCATGGTAGCCAAGCAGTCTGTCTATGTTACTATTGGAAATAAAATATCAAAATATAAAGGGAAATAGGTTTTTTGAAAAAAAATGTAAAACATAATAAGATTTTTATAATCCTCAAGAAACTCAATTCTAAAACTAGTGTATCCATCTAGTCATAAATCAAAAAATCAAATGAAAGGATTGAGTTCCAAGAGAAGAACAAAGAAACTTGTGAGTGAATATTTTTCTTAAATTAAATTTACTAAGCCTAGTGAGCTTCTTGCAATCTAATTCCATCTATTATTTTATCAAAAAAAAACACTTTCTAAACTATCTGTAGCTTATTAAAAGTTCTTCTAGCAGCTCCAAATATAGTTGTCCTTCGAGATACATCATGAAGAAGATAACAACAAAAATGATGAGGGTGGAGAGGAAAGTGAGAACAAAATGATAATGAAAATAGACTAACAATATGATCCACACCATGAAGCCCAAGACATTGTAACATAGAGGACAACTCCCTCAACCATTGCGTGGTGCCTTAAAGTTGTGTCGTAGGAAACAGGACAACGATCGATCTCTTTCAAATATGATGAAGAAACCTCATGCAAAAAAATAAACTCCATCATGCATGATGATGCATGTATTAAATAAAGCAAATGTATCAATGTTTAGTACAAGGCGTGTGGTGATGTAGGATCAAGGCACTCTATTTTGTTATAGAAGAAAGAACAAACTATGTCTAAAAAAATATAACTAAAAGAAAGATACAAATTGAAGAAGAATAGAAAAGAATTTGTATACTAATATTATATACATAACTTATAAAACAATTGGAAGGTGAAATGCTTCAACTTCTAACTAATCAAAAAGTTTTAGAAAGAGTTGGGAAATAGTCTCTTCAACTTTCTCTGCATTTGGTGCTAGTCTCTAGATTGAGAGGTAGTTAAAATGGTCCTATGCAAAGATGTGTCTGACACTTGGTACTATAACCTCCTCTGTCCAATATGATGTTGGATGATGACACATGGGTTTGGTGTCATCAGTCTATCTACACCTGAGCATTGGCACCACTACGGTTGGCTTTAAAGAAATATCTAACACCGTAGAGATCATGACACCATAAGTAAGCTTAGTGCTAGCTCATATGAGAAGAAACCCATATAGATACCAAGGTCTACATGCTAGAAATACTGCCACCATCCTCATTTTAATCTGTTACAACACCAATATAGCCAAGTCGGCTATATTTCCAATTATCATCTATTCATTGATTTAATAATATTAATAGAAGTAGGTTGATTTATATTTGATCATCATTCATAATTCATTTCTTGTTTGCGTATGCAAGAGACTTAGCCCTCTCTAAGTGGCGAAGGACTTAGCCCTCATAAAGTGGTGAATAAATATTAATTCTTCTCGTATGAATTGTGTTGTAATTGTTTTACAAAGAATTCTCTTCCAAGTGGTATTAGAGCAACGCTCCTGAAAATCGTGTAATTTTTTCAAAAAAAATTGCACATTCTGATTGGTGGCGATTACAAGTAACGCTCGTGCATAGCAATATGTATGTAGGCTATTAATGGAAGTTATTCGGAGTCACAAAGTGCTCTTAAGAATATACACAGGTGATAGAAATTGAAATTTTAGTTACCCGAGGCTGCAATCTGGATAGTACGCAAGGTTGGAGTCACGACGTTTGTTGCCAACCAACAATAAAAAAAAATTGACTTTCGCGCTTCATACACTTTTATACCATAGCTGGTATAAGATAAGGTCAACAATTCTTCAATAAATTTGTTCTTCCAATTCAACGAACATTGCAGTTTAGATCGCAACGACGTAGGAGAAAAGAATTATGCGCATTGTTGGATGTAGTCATATGATACACATATAAAGAAGCATTAGCAAGAAGGACCTAAATTAAAATTTCTCTAAAGTTTAAATAACCAATCACATGCAAGTACAACCCTAAAATCATTTCTCACAAGCAATCCACATTGCAGATTGAAGCAGCAAATCATATTCCAGGATGTTCTCGTTTCCTCTCAATAAGTCATAAATTCAGGCAAGTTCCGGTGCAATATAGTTATTCCAAATCGTCGTGGTTATAATTCCGTTGAGGGATGACGTATTTAGTTTCCAATATTACGGAAGCAATATTAAGGTATGCAAATAGTGATTATGTGATAAGGGCAAGTATTCCGAGTTTAAAAATTTTCTTTCGAAATTAACATTCAAGTTTTCGTCGTCACCGAATTCATCAATAACTTCTAATTATCTGTCGTAAATCAATCGGTGCCACAACAACTATTCTTTCTCTTGCTAAGGTTTAGTCAAAAGGAGTATTAAAATTAATCCATCACCAAATTTAATCGGGTCGCTGTCGCGTATAAAAAAAAAAATAGAATTAATAAATCCCACATTGCTCCTGTATTGATATTATTGGGGTTTATAACTGCCAGGGCACATTAGTTTAGTGTGACCACCTTCCGGTGGTTCACGTCCCTCTACTCATGAATCTCGAACCCTGTTCACCAGGCGTTGTCCTCCACCATGTACACTCTTCTCCCTTACGCAGTCTTATCCTCATAGTCTACGTGTCTTGTCGCCTAGTCCGCGTATCTTGTCGCCTAGTCCGCGTGTCTTGTCACCTAGTCCATTTGTCCTTGTCATCTAGTGCCCATCGTTTGTCTTGTAGTGGCCTTGTCATCTTGTGTCAACCATTGTACCTTGTCATCTAGTGTCAGTCGTTGGGGTTTTAGATTTCTAGTTGTTGCACGAAGTAAACACCAATTTTTGCACAAAGATTTGATTGGCGTAGAAATTGGAAGGATAATTAAACTAGCCGTTGAAAATCATATTAGCCATTGGACATCCTAACTGTAGATATTCAAAGAAGTGCATACTCAAGGATATTCAAACTAACTATTGGAAACAGTTGAAAAAAAAAAAATTAGAGGTAAAGCAAGTGCATGAAAGAAAGGTGGAATAGGGGACCAAACGGAAGATTATTTACTGCAAATAATCCAAACGAAGGACCATTAAATTCACCAAGAAGACCTCCGCGAAATAAAGGTAAGCAACATAATTCTCCTTTACGCATTAACATTTTTAACCCCAACCACTCTGTTCTTAATTCCATGGCTTCTTCCAACTCATCCCATGAGAATCTCCAACATGATGAAGTCATAATCCCTTCTTCTTGCTCCCAAGAATTACAAGATTGTCTGTCTAAAATAACTAATAATATGAGCAAAATGGGAAAAGTTCTCCAAAACCTAGCACAAAATCGAAACCTTGAACCTCCTCCTTCTCCAACTAATTCCCAAAGGCAAAGGGATACTATGGATCGTGATCCTCCCTTAGGTCACAATGATCATAACTCGGATATGGGTGAAGCTGCTCAATATCAAAAATGGCCTCCAGGTGTGACCATTCCACGTACTGATATGCCCATCTTTGAGGGTGGGGATCCACGTGGTTGGTTAGCTAAAATGGAGGGTATGCTACACTTATATCATATTCCTGAAGTCGAAAAGGTTTCTTATGCCTCTTCCAAATTGGGTACAGAAGCTTACCAGTGGTTTTTTTGGCAGCAACGTCAACATAAACATACCATCTTATGGCCAGAATTTAAAGATATTTTCCTCAAAATATTTGATGAAGGTGTTTCTTCTTATATCGTGCGCCTATTGGATCTTAAACAAACTGGTTTTATCCAAGATTATATTTTAGAGTTCACAAGTCTTCTCGCATATACGGAATATGTAAAAGCTTTTGTGGTGGTGTCTACCTTTCGTCATGGTCTAAAGGAAAATATTCAACTCGAAGTGGACTTACATGATCCCTGCACTTTGGATGATACCATGAGGATCGCTAAGATTGTTGAAAGGAAGTTTCAAAATTGGACATCTTCTAGGCGAGATTCTAATACTCGTCCTCAATATCGCAACAATTCCTTTCGCAAAAATGAACAATCATCAAGATATTTTTGCTTTAAATGTTGCAATCATCATCCCAGAGATCAAGCATGTGTACCACGACAAACCTTTCAAATAGAGTACGAAAATAAGGATGAAGAAGATGAAGCAGAAGATATCACTCAGCAAGAGTCGCCCATGTATACAGAACAAATCTCAGCAGATACTAGTGAAGCAACACCATAAGATGACACTATGGCTATTTTAGTACACGCTCTTATGGGGATAACAACTCATCATACAATTAAGGTACCAGGATTTATTAGGCACAAACGTATTAATGTGTTGATTGATTCAGGTAGTACACATAACTTTATCGACATCAAGACTGCTAAAGCATTGAACTTGTTCATTAATACTACCAATCAAGATAAGTTTCAAGTTTTAATTGCAAATGGAGGAAATGCTCAATGTGTTGGCAGAACATCTCCAGTTGCAATCCAAATGGGAAATTACACTTGGCGAGGAACTCTCTTCGTTATGAACTTGGGAAGTTCGGATGTTATTCTGGGTGTTGAATGGTTAGAAAAGCTAGAAGTTGTTAGTTTTAATTTTCAAAAATTATATGTTGAATGGAAAGAAAATGGGAAGACTATTCATCTCCAAGGAATTCAATCTCCACCATCCAAGGTGGTGAGTTCAAACTGCATGGAAAATATATTCAAAAAATGAGGTTACGGATTCATAGATTAAATCAATTGCATGGAAGCTCAAGCACTAGATACCCCTGTAATTCCCTCAAAATATCTTCAAGATATTGTGGCTAACTATGATGAAGTTTGGGTGCTTTCAGCGACATAAAGGTTTAAAATGATTGTGGCATGGTGGTTATGGGGGGTGTGTGCGGCTGGGGGGAGATACTATGGCGGCTAAAGGGTAGCTGGGTTCGTGGCGACCGTTCCACCATAAAAAAAAAACTATGATGAAGTCTTCAGCGAACCAAAAGGGCTACCTCCCAAGCGATCTCATGACCATGCCATACATCTCGTCCCTGGAAGTCTCCCTCCTAATGTGCATCCTTATCGATACCCTCAACCTCAAAAAAAGAAATTGAAAATATTGTCCAAGAACTATTAGAACATGGTGTCATTCGTCATAGCACTAGTCCTTATTCATCACCAGTGGTTTTGGCTCATCGTAAAGATAATTCTTGGTGCATGTGTCCTAATTTTCATCCCCTCAATAAAATCACAATCAAGGATAAGTTCCCTATCCCTGTCATAGATGATTTATTAGATGAATTGCATGGTGCTAAATATTTCACAAAATTGGATCTACGTTCGGGTTTTCATCAAATTCGAGTAAGAGATGAGGACATTCCCAAAATTGCTTTTCGTACTCATGAAGGTCATTATGAGTTCCTAGTCATGCCTTTTGGTCTCACCAATGCCCCTTCCACCTTCCAAAGTCTCATGAACCATGTTTTCGTCCATTTCTTCGTAAATTTGTCTTAGTCTTCTTCGATGATATTTTGATATATAGCAAATCTTGGAAGGATCATTTAATGCATGTGGGGAAAGTTCTTCATGTATTACATAAGGAGAAAATTTTTTCAAGCGCTCCAAGTGTTCCTTTGGTGTTCAAGAGGTCGAATATTTGGGTCATATCGTTTCTCATGAAGGCGTTAAAGTGGATCCTAATAAAATTAAAGCCACTCAAGATTGGCCTTTACCCAAAACCATCAAAAAACTTCATGGTTTTTTGGGTCTTACAGGTTATTATCGCAAGTTTATTCGTAATTATGGTAAAATTGCAGCTCCTCTCACCGCCCTCACAAAAAAGGATGCTTTTCACTGGTCTGATATTGCCACTCAAGCATTCATGGCACTCAAGGAAGCTATGTGTACTACTCCGGTATTGGCAACTCCAAATTTTCACAAACCATTCGTTATTGAATGTGATGCTTCAGGCATAGGTATTGGAGCAGTATTAATGCAAGATGGTCACCCCTTGGCATTCGAAAGCAAGCAACTTTTAGGTAAAAATTTGGGGAGGTCCACATATGAGAAAGAAATATTGGCTATTCTACATGCAATCGAGAAATGGAGACATTACTTACTCAGCAATCGTTTCATCATAAAAACATATCATAGTAGTCTTAAGCACTTTCTAGAACAATGTTTCTCCTATCCAAAACAAAACAAGTGGATGACAAAGTTATTGGGATATGATTTCATCATTGAGTATAAGAAGGGCAAAGAAAATGTAGTAGCAGATGCATTATCCCGTAAATATGAAGATGAAGTTTCCATCAACGCCATTTTGGGTCCTTGTTCTCAATGGGTTTCTCAACTCCAAGAAGAATGGTTGGTTAACACCAAAACTGCTCAAATTATTCAAGATATGACTATAGGATCATCAAAGCATCCTTATTTTTCATATATTGACAAGGTGTTACGCAAGAAATATCGCATTTACATTCCGTAAAATTCCACTATTAAATCCATGATCCTTGAAGAATCACATGCTTCTCCATCAGTAGGGCACTCAGGATTTTTGAAAACATATCAACGGGTGAAACAATCCTTTTATTGGAAAGGATTAAAATCTGATGTCAAGATATTTGTTGTCGAATGTGAAGTATGCCAACGCAATAAGGGTGAAACAATCAAATCTCTAGGACTTCTTCAACCATTACCAATTCTTGACCGCCAGTGGGAACACATATCAATGGATTTTATTGAAGGTCTTCCCAAGTCAGAAGGTAAAACAATGATTTTTGTAGTAGTGGATCGTCTTTCCAAGTATGCTCACTTCAGTGCTCTACAACACCCATATTCAACAAGCAAAGTGGCCAAGGTATTTATTGACTCCATTTTCAAATTACATGGAATACCCAAAACTATTGTAAGTGATCGTGATCCCATATTTACTAGCAATTTTTGGCGAGAATTATTCAGTCTCAGTGGTACCAAATTAAATATGTCTTCTGCATACCATCCCCAAACCGATGGTCAAACTAAAATTGTTAACAAATGTTTGGGTACCTATCTACGTTGCTTTGCTCAAGATAAGCAGTATCAATGGAGTCATTGGCTTTCATTAGTAGAATGGTGGTATAACACTTCTTACCATTCTTCCCTCAAGATGTCCCCATTTGAAGCATTGTATGGGTTAAAACCACCAGCAATAACAGATTATGTTCCAGGATCTTCCAAAGTAGCTCAAGTAGATGATTGGTTCCAACATCGACAAACAATGCTCAACATTCTTAAAGACAATTTGATCCAGGCACAAAATTGTATGAAGCAGCAACAAGACTCACACCATTTAGAATCAATTCAATATAGGAGATATGGTTTTCTTACGTTTGCAACCTTACAAACAATTGTCATTGAAGATAAAGACTAGTCAAAAGTTGGCTCCAATATTTTATGGTCCTTACAAGATAGTTCGTCGCATAGGCGAAGTAGCATATCAATTGGAGCTTCCTCCCTCATCCCGTATACATCCAATTTTTCATGTTTCCTGTCTCAAAAAGGTGATTGGCCAAAAAGTACACTCCCAATCAGAGCTTCCAGTACTTGATGAAGAAGGACGTATAAATCTTCAGCCAGAAGCAATATTGCAAAGCAAATCACGTCATCTTTGATCTCGCCACATTAAAGAATTTCTAATCAAATGGTAGGACCTACCAGTAGAAGATGCTACATGGGAAACAAAAAGTATTTTTGAGTCATTTCCAGCTTTGAGGACAAAGCTTTCCGAGGAGGGGAGCCATGTTACAACACCAATATAGCCAAGTCGGCTATATTTCCAATTATCATCTATTCATTGATTTAATAATATTAATAGAAGTAGGTTGATTTATATTTCATCATCTATCATAATTCATTTCTTGTTTGTGTATTTGCAAGGACTTAGCCCTCTCTAAGTGGCAAAGGACTTAGCCCTCCTAAAGTGGCGAATAAATATTAATCTTCTCATCTGAATTGTGTTGTAATTGTTTTACAAAGAATTCTCTTCCATTGACTCCAAGCAACCCTTGCTTTGCTCAAATAAATGGTCTCTATCGTATTAACCTCCAACTATAAAGAAAGATGCTTGAGTTGATCAACCGTGTACCACTTGGCTTATAAAGGAAACGGGCCCTAGTTTACTACTTTCTATAAGTTGTGTGTCCTCTAGCAAATACTCTTGTTGGTGACATTGATCAACTGGTTTGTTACAATAGGTTCCAACTAAGTTGGATCTACAAATCGTTGGGTATTGTACTACCATGAGATCTAACAAGGGAGGAAAGTACAACTTGAGGAATTTGACATAGAAAATCGGATGCATCCCTAAGTAAGGCGGCAAATCAAGAACAAAAACATTGTCACTTATATGGCATTGAATAGTCTAAGGACCATAAAGCAATGGTTTGATTTTTCAAAGTATGTTAAAGAAGCATTTCTTATTTAGATGGAAACAAACGTGTTCTCCTATTTGAAATGCATGTGAAGTCTTGTAATGATCATGGTGCTCTTTGTACTTCTATTATTGGCATTGTAGGATCTCATGGACTTGAGTCTATATGTTTTGCACCTACTATATAAACTTTTCACTTGTATCTTCTTCCTTGACCTATGTTAGTGTCAGTACCAATTGAGATGTGGAAGGTGATGTCTATTGGGATGTGAGGATGAAAACTTGTACATGCCTAAAACATACTATGATCTATGGAGGTATAAATGGCCTATTGTAGAACCACTAGATGTATGGCATAATCTCATCCCACATGCAAGGAGCACTAGCATTCAATTCTCCACCTATATTTGTCTATCGATCGATGGATGAAAGGTTACCGAATACTAGGACTTGATGTCTAGTAGATTCTAGAGATGGCAACAAAAGTTGATGAACATGGAATCCCTATCTAAGACTATTTAGCTAAGTCAAAGTCAATCCAAACCTACAAAAAGAATAGACAAGTCGTCTCAACAATGTCAATGATTTTTCTACATTGTGCCAAGATAGCCATCTTGTTGAGCCTATCCATGATTGTGAGTACCACAATCATGTTGGAACTTAGTGGTTGATAGCCCTAAAAGAAAATCCATGTTAGTGGATTCCTAAGGCTTAGAAGGAATCTGTAGTGGTGTGTACCTAGTTTCTTGTTTGTTGGTTTGGCCATGCTATAAGGTACATAGGAATGAACATAGAGCTCCACATGATACTACATGTATGGTCACTAAAAGTATTATTATAGTGTCACAAGTGTCTTACTAACACCAAAATGTGTAGCTACCTTAGAATAACATGTTTTATATATAAGCAATTAGCAAAATGTGCCAAATGGTATAGAGTTTTTGAAGATAATAGTGGCATTTAGTGTTTGGTGTGCCTTGTGTTAGTTGATAAATTTTGACAAAGTTAACATTTACAGGTTATAGCAATTGTTAATCATTGGCACCACTACCCCTAGCATTGAGAACCAACAAGAGTGTCCATAAATATGGATAACTTAGATGGTCTACTACATTAATCTCCTTTACCTTAGGTTGAATTGTTGTAGGTGGATAATATATTCCATATGCCAAGCATTTTCTAGCCTAATCTAGGAATGCAAAAATTGCAAAGGCCTATTGTCATAATAAACAATGGTCTCCTTACCTATGATGTGGTAGAGCCATTGTCATACAACTTAAATAATTGCATATAGATCTTTCTCATAAGAGAAATAGCATCAAGCAATGTCAAATAGAGTCCCAAAATGGTACGCCATCAAATGCCCATGTTGGACCAGGATGGCACCAAGTCCATAGATGCATCAGTCTCTAGCTCGAATGGTTTAGTGGTGTTTCTCATGGATAACATTGGCATTGAATAAAGGCACAAATTCAGTTCATTGAATGCCTATTGTTGTTGTGAAGGAAGGTGGAACTTCACCTTCCCACACATGACCTGGTTGAAATGCCATGAGACACGTAAAAAACCCAAGAGGGACCCACAATAGAAGTTGGCAAGACCAAGGAAATTATTTCTCGTTATCAAGTTCTTATGTGTTGACCATTCTTAGATGGCATGGATCTTCTCAAGATCCACATGTATCCTTTGCTTTTCGATGATTGGCCCAAGTAAGATATCTTTGTGAGCTCATATTAGCTTGAAGCTTGTACTAGCATATTGTCCAAAACTTGGCACACGTGCTACGAATGCCCTTCCATGTATTACTACACAAGAATGTCATCCAAGGAGACAATGACAAAAGACCCTGTGAACAAATGCAAAAAGCATTTCACCCAGTGCATCAATTTTGCTAGGGCATTGGTCAAGCTAAAAGGCATAACCAACCACTCATATAATGCTTCTCTAGTCTAGAAGGTTGCCTTCAAATGTTTGTAGGATTGCCTGGTACTTTATGATAACCTGATTTGATGTTGACCTTTTTAAAGTATTAAGCTGCCTCAAGTTGGTCCAACAAGTCATCAATATATGGCAAATTCTTTGTTGTGTTTCTTGAGTACTTTGTAGCAACTACACAGGTGCCATGTCCTATCCTTCAGCACTAACACAATGGAATTATGGCGTGACAATGAACTTGCCTAATATTTTCTTGCCCAATCATCTCTTGTATTTAGGGTCATATCTCTTCATTCTCTTATACTGATGGACAATACTAAGGACTAATGGGAAGTATTTAACCAAGAATCAATCTAATTATTCATTGAGCAATGTCGTGGGACTCCCTTGAGATCCTAAAATATATGAATATGGACAAAGTAGGGCATCCATTTGCTGACACTATATAGAACAATGTCCATAGGGCATCCATTTGCTGACACTATATAGAACAATTTGTAGGTGGTACGACAAGGGTGAGCTTCTGAGCACCATGGTTCTCAGGATGAACCATCAACAATTTTGGCATGAGAAATGAGCTTCCCACATTGTCTTACTGAAACCAAAGTTATTTTTCTCTGGCAATAGGCACTGTGGTATCTCATAAGTTATTCCTCCAATTTGCACGAATCATTATTGTTGACAGGCTTAGTAAGTTTCTCAGAGACTAGGTTCACTACACCTAAAACTTTAACATTATTATCTCTCACCAAGTTGAAAAATATCTAAAACTTTGCATAATAATAAAC
Organism: Wollemia nobilis; assembly: GCA_028583015.1. Taxonomy (NCBI): domain Eukaryota; kingdom Viridiplantae; phylum Streptophyta; class Pinopsida; order Araucariales; family Araucariaceae; genus Wollemia; species Wollemia nobilis. Next base: position 1,475,717 of record JAQPPZ010004312.1, on the reverse strand, counting down.
ATTCAGAAGATAGCAACATGGGGGTAAGGTCGATGGAATTTGAACTGTACCAAAAAAATCAGCTAACAAAAAGAAAAAATGCCACTATATTAGAGAATAAAACAACACATTGTTGAACAATAGGAAGAGAATAGAAATAGCTGTGAACCTATTGTCATTTCAGCCTAAATTATTTAGAATTAAAAATAAAAACTTCTATAGGTTGTCTCGGGAAGAAGTGCAGAACCGACTTGGAGAATGCTTCCTGACAGACTTCCAAACTTTTTCAAAGGCTGCATAAAATGGACGTCTAGATAGAAAACCTTCTGCAAAAAGCAACTGGAAGAAATATAATGCAATAGACTCAAAAAACCTTAAATTGCATTCATCATTTAACTGACAATTTGTAAGAACTCGATATAAAAAACAATTAATGAACGATCTTCAATAAGCAGAATAATCAAGAACAGGGTTAAACCATGAAAATATTCATGGTTTTCGTCATTCAGATATGGAGAAAGCATGAACTTAAATATTAATGACCACTTTTCGATCCTGCTGAATTGTCAAAAAGCATTTTTATAAAACCCCTCTTATTATCATCGACCTTAATGCATGAACACATTCTTAATTGCCAGCCTTCTCTTGCCACTTTAAATTGAAATCTACGCAACCCTATTTAAAGTTGACATCCAGAAAGACCATATACGACCATATATCTCAACAGGTAAGTCAAAAAGAATTTTGCTATCACACTTTCAACATTGCACTTAAATTTGCCTAGATGAAAATGCTGTCTATGCCAGATGTAATCGTAATACATCTGGAACATTTGATTTATTAAAAAACCCATGCAAAAAATATGCCACTTGTCTCCCCCAGCATATTTTTGCCTATCCAGCTACCGAAAGAGGAGATGATTTAGTCAAGCTAGGCTATATTTAATTGCATTCTCTAGTTTACTTTTTAAATTGTTCTTAAACTCCGTGAGATTTAGAAACACGATTGATATGATTACAGATAAAAGATGCCAGAAATCTTCTATTACATCAAGCATCGGATGGGTTGGACCGACTGCCTCAGCAGGAGATAATTTAGTCAAGCTGGGCTTTATTTAATTGCATCCTCCAGTTTACTTTTTAAATTGTTCTTAAACTGCGTGAGATTTAGATACATGATTGATATGATTACAGATAAAATATGACAGAAATCTTCTAATACACCAAGCATCAGATTTAGATACATGATTGATATGATTACAGATAAAATATGACAGAAATCTTCTAATACATCAAGCATCAGATGGGTTGGACCCTCTGTCTCAGCATTTATTTACAAAAGAGGTCTTTCTATGATTGATTGCCAGCATCTAACGCTAAGGTCCTAGGACTGCTGCTGCATTGAAGACCAAAATTAATATCTAGAATTATTATTCCTGATCAAATTCAGCTATCTTTCTGTAAGGATATGAAAGAATCATCACTAGGGTCATTCGTTCAAGCTAACAATTTGTGATATATATATATATATATGAGACAAAATAATGCACAATAACAATGTTCAAAGGAAGCAGTTTCATTGCTACAATAATTCTGTCTCACCATTTCTGAGGAATTGGAATTGATTCATCCGTACAGTGCCAGAGGGATACTTCTATGCAGAAAGGGATATTATACAAATCTATATTATTGTCAATGCAGAACACGCAGAGGTTCAAGGATTATTTATTTCTGCAATACTGCTATTGCCATCTCTAGAGAGGTTTATTTGAACAAATGCTACCTGAGGCATTCTTGAAGCCCAATTCTATTTAAAAACAAATATACCATTAAAATTATAATGATGATGATAAGTTCTGTATTTACTTAAAAAGTGAATGTATTTTTTACTTGTAGCAATGAGAATTGAACGCCAAATGGAAGGTTGTTTTAGTTTAAGGATGTCACCTGTTTTAGTTTAAAAACAGACTAACTGTTGTCAAGTTTCAGACCTGAATGCTACGTAGATAAATACTATCACTCATGAGATGTACCATACGTGAAAATACAAGCATTACAAATAAATCCAATCCAGCTTTACGAATAAAAATCAAACAAAGATCAACAACTTTATGAATATGAATACAATGCTCTGAAAATTCCTGTGCAATATGACCGCCACATGCTAAACAATTTTCTATTTTAAAATGAATTATATGGGTGTAAACAACCATTGATTGTTTAGAATGAAGCTTGCAAGAGCTTACGTAAGAAAAATTGATGTAAGCTTGTGAAAAGCAACATCAAATGTTACAAGGTTCTTGCATAGATACAAAAATGAGGTAACTACAATATTAAAAGTTGCTTCATGAACAATAGCTGATAGGACAGTATTGGAAGTAATTATGGTATGTCAGGCTCATTGGCAAAGAATGAATACAAAGCTCTGACGAGAAAAAATTGATCATGGATTTATGCTCCGCCTTATGTGCTCATTTGTGAGCAGAATAAACAAACAAAATAGTGGAGATAAACGAGCCACAAGAATCGGGTCTGACAAAATGTAAATACCGGCAATTTACATGAAGAAATTAACCCCCAAGTCCACTTGCTTGAGTCCGCCCTATATGTGAAAGTCTAGAAGATGGTATTAATGGAGCTTCTTCATCCACATCAGGGGTGGTTGAGTTTGGTCCGGTTAAATTGTTTCCATTGTCGTCATAAACATCTGATGACTTCTTATCCAACTTCCAATCCTGCAAAATGTCCAATTTAGCCATCAAACTTGACATATATCTAAAACTATATATATCCTTTTAAAAAAATGTTACTTTCCTTTCTTCTGACAGGGTTGATAACAGGGAATATAATTTAAAAAAAAAATCATGTTTGTTCTTGCTTTTATGATATAGAACAAAAAAGACATCACACTATCCTCTTTCATGAAAGATTCCACATTCTTAACTCACTGCAAAAGTAAGTTTCCACAAGAGACTTGATTATTTAGGACTATGCAACTACATAAAACAAGAGAATGTCTCGGGTGTTTTCTTTGAGAAGTTCATCTTCAGAAGAACCACCATCTAGTTGTTGATCCTGACATATGCCTCTCTAATGCCAGTGGATTGGTTCAATGTGGTATTGTGTCACAGGCCTTATGGGCTTGGAAAAATATATTGCAATATAATAGGAGAAAGCTTTAAATGAACTTCAAATAAACTTTCTCAAATTTTATATCAATAAACTTTAAAAAGCATTTGTCATGCCTTCTCTGGGAGAAAGTAGAGAAAGCATGCAAAAGACCTGAAAGGTGCACAACACCCAAGTAAAAAGGGTAATAGGTGCAAATAATAATACCCATGGATCTTACAGAGTGTCCCGTGGATGAACTTAAAAGAGATCTTGTTTTTCATTTTTTTTTAATAACACCCATCAAAAAGAGAAAGATAACTGAAGACAAGTCGAAAAGATACCTCACTTAGCCCTGTGAGCAGAACACACAATTTACCAAAAGAAAAAAACTGCATGCGGCCAAAATACTACTAAACAAATTCTAAATTGGAAAGGATTTTTTTCTCTGAATATAAAACATTGTACATTCTAGTCAAACATAAAACACCCAAAAGGTTACACCACTTGCTAGCCAGTACTACACAAATCTGCAATGAGTTCATTCAACCTATGTTACTAGTTACTACAGTTCAACAAAACAAACTCCACTGTGTTTAAGTGCTTAAACCTATGGCTAAAAAATATAACAAAGGCAATTTGTCTGATTTTTATTTTTAAATAAATGCACCCCACTACAGATTTTTGGAAAGCCATACAACCTGATTCAGAAACAAATCCAGGTTTTACCATTTAAAAGGCTACTAAATAATCTATCCATATCCACCATGATTCTAGGCGATCTAAAACAATCCTGCATTAGTCAACGCCATATACAGGATAGCCAAGAGAAGCTCCTAGATGGATCTATGTGTAAATGTACAGGGCAACCTCTCCAGGAAGAATCTCGTCTTCATATAGCATGAGGTTAACCTTTTCTACACACTGTCTCCTCTTACTACAGTCTTCTTTTCTCCAAGAAACAATACTGAGGGTGAAAATTTTCAAAACAGCAATTTGCCAAAAATAATTACATTGAATAGCAATGGATACACTTTACACAAAAGACTGAATAGCTTTACAATCCCTCTCCAAAGATTTTCTATAAAATAGTATTTTAATTTGTAAAATGCTCAGACATCATTAAATAGGAAGAAATATATTGAACCCTTGTCATTATGAATGTGAGTAAACAGATCTCGAAAAGTTCTTATTTCTTGATAACTTGGTTGGTGATGTGTATCCAAAAAGTTAGAATAAATGTTAATAATAAGTGGAGTGGACCTCCATGTATAGCACATCATATCAAAATAGTAAAATTTGATATGAGGCAGCAGAAGTTGTGTAGATCCCATTTTTCTATTTACCATATTCTTTAAGTATCAATCATTCTATAAACTTATATAAATATTTTCTCTGTCTCTTAAATATCATAGATGCAAAAAGCTTATTTCCTGATAAACATTATAGAAATCCTTTAATTCAAACTGACATACAAAAGAACACAAAAAACCAATATGCCTTAAACAAGAAAAACTTATCAATGATGGTGTGATTATACAGCTCGCGAGCATAGGACACTGAAGCTTCCCAGCTTTGCTGCTTTAGCCAAAGGTTACTGTCCAAGGCCTTCAAAGTGATGATCCAGGCCCTGTACCCAGTCTCGTCACAGATCAAAACAAACAACATCGTGGGAAGAACCAACCTTCTAAGGCAGCAGAAGTTCAAGCCAAGCTAAAGTTTGTCCCTTGCATGCCTAGGAACTTAAGCATGGATGTGATGATACAGCTTTCAAGCATAGGACATTGAAGTTTCCCAACTTTGCTGATTTGGTCAAAGATTACTGTCGAAGGCCTTCAAAGTGATATTCCAAGCCCTATATGCAGCCCTTATAGATCAAAACAAGCAGCAGCATCAAAAAACCGACCTTCCATGCCAGAAGATGTTCAATCCAAGCTAAAGATTGTCCCTTGGATGCCTACGAATTAAGTGTGGATTCACTGCTTTCAGACCTTGGGACTGCACCCACCTTATTAAATTCCAATTTTAGCTAAAAAGGGAAAAGCAGGTGACGAAATCTCAAGTTAGGAGAAGACATTATTCAAAATTCAATCTCAACTGTGATAACTTCAAGCATCAAGAGGGAAGAGCAGACTGAAGGATGGGTTGATGCATTAACAAATCTTCTATAAACTATTTCTCCTCAAAGGGAACATTGTACACATTTTTTTCATAAGAAAAGAGCCTAAGTTTTAAGATTTACTTGGCTCTGGCCAAGTCAAACGATATGGAAGAATAGATAGTTGCACCCTCTCTTGGAGCCTATATTACCATTTTTGGTTTCTAAGGTTTACGATGAAAGGTTCAATGGCAAGCCTGGATTGCTTATGATATTGGTTTTCAGATTTTACTTCAGTCAAATTGTATATTATCTCTCAAGTTTGCTGCTTTCCAAACTTGCAACTTTTGTTAGCAGTGCAATGGACTAATCCAATTATAATTGCCACAAGAAACCGTGTAAACTCTTAATGCAAGAGATGGCCTTTCAACAAAGATAATTTGGATCTTGAAGGCCAACACTGCATTGAAGATTTGGGTTACATATTGCATTCAGGTATTCATCATCGATGGGGACATCAGATGGTGTCCTGTCCTATACTGGCATCCCAGCAACATCTAAGAAAGTCCACAATGAAAATGATGCAAGACAAGACAATGGTTTCTAACACATTAAACAAAGAATGTAAAGAAACCAGAAAAGACGATAAATTAGATTGGAAACTAGTCCATGTTTGCTAAAGATTACTCCGGAGGTAAAGCAAAAGGTCCAATTCTCAAGCTGAAAGACTTTAGAGGAAGAAATCAAGGCAACCTTTTCAAAAGAACAAAATATTGATGAAGAAAAAGTGAAGAAACATGGGCAGGGCTTCTTTATTAAATTGATCAGGTCACTCAGAGTGAAAAATCATAAAAGGAAAGCAGCTTGCCTACATGATTCTGTGACCTCCACTTTCCTTTAAGGAGTATCCCTTGTGGCTCAGATCATTTAAACTGCTTTTGCTCCTCAACCAGAGGGATTTACTTTGTTTCTGCAGGAAAGTGTTTTGTTAAATAGCTCCACCAACCTATGCATACTTTTTGTGTTATGAAGTTACATGCATATTTTTTCAAGGCATTTAATCCTGGTAATAGAAATCATTTTATTAAGAAGAGCAATTGGAAAATAATGTACAGCCTGTTGAATCCACAAAGCACACTATTACTCTGTAGAATACGAAACATTGGCAAATTATGGACCCAAACATAATCAGATGAAAAATAATGAATAATTTGAAAGCATACAGAGTTCAAAGGAAGGGGATGAGGGAAAGCAGAAATCCTGGTCCCAATTTGAGCAAAAATAACTGACAAACACAAAAGGGAAAATGCATATGATCCACAGGCTTCTTAACCAGGTTTGACTAACAGATATCACTGCCATGTAAATAACTAAAAATATATTAGGGTGATGTATATCACTGTAACACAAAGTGGTCATATTTGATTCCACAGGAGGAATATGAGTGTGTAGAACTAAAACAAGGACATGCATCCCTTTCATGTGAAAATTGTTTAAAACCAAAAGAACTTCAACGGCACAAAATATGAAAAATCACCAAAGAGCTTTCCAAAGATCTGACAAACAACAGCACTTCTGACCCATAGGGGCAGCCTTGGCATCTCAGTCCATAGGGACTATAAACCTAAATGATCGATCAGCTATACAACCAGCCTACACAGACTAAAATAGTAAAATGCTTGCAGAAAATTAACTGTGTACCATGCCGTATGTTTATCAAAAAGGATGATTTGTATTCAAATTTGATACTTCTAGCAATAGAACAGATATTAGCATCCCCCATGCCACACTGCCAAACACCAACCACATTGGTGCTTGATAGAAATTATTCATATTCTTTAACATCATAAGAAAACCACATGAATTTTAATTTTTGTCACCAGATGAACTGCTTTGTAAAAATCCTAAATATTTATGAACCAACTTTTTCACATTAGTCAAATAAAACAGATACACTAGGCCATCATGAATGATTTCCCTACTCTCTTATTTCTGTAACTCCACATGGTTTTCTATTAATCTCAGTGAATGATACCTTAATTGTAGTCCTTGATTTTTCTGGTGCAGCATCACCAGGCAATTGATTCAGAGCCTTCACATCCTTCACCTTCAAGTAGTTATACAGCACTACACCGCAAAGAGCTGCATCCAAAGACAAATGAAAATGTTATTTCACTACATGGCATTTATTTTGACAAAACCACCTTCATAGACATGAAACATCATTTTACTTTTACTTACCAATTGCATATCCTATTATGTTAAGCCCTGTGATTGTTGACTCTGGAAATACTACTGTTGAAAGAGCAATAAGTATCCAGTCCTTCAACACGCCAGCCACTCTAACAGTGACTGCTCCAGTTCTACCAATTACCAAAAATATGGAGAAGTTCAATGCCAGCGCACAAAGAGCATTTGAGAAAAATATCCAAAAATTGAACCGTATCTGCTGAACCTCCATTAATGGTTGCTCCAACATATACCAAGGTACAAACAGAAACAAGAAACTGCAAACAGAAGAAATAATTGAGATGTTAAACTAGGTCAAAAGTCAAAACTACGTCATTTTAGAAAAATATAAAAACAATAATAGAAGTTACAATCAAATAGATTTGACAAATATTGCATTGCTATTCCAATGCAAATGGAATAGAAACACTAAAAAAGTACTGCAATAGGAGCTCAAATGAACCAAATTGATGGAAACTGCAAACAAATAGAACTTGACCAAAGGGATTAACTTGGTATCCACTAATTATAAAAGATGCAACCCATGAGAAAGAGATGAACCTTTTAGAAAGAATGAAAAGAAGAAAGAAATGATATTCATGTCCACAGGTGACCAAAGTAGATCAATGGAACTAAAGTTTGAAAAGAAGAAAGAAATGATATTCATGTCCACAGGTGACCAAAGTAGATCAATGGAACTAAAGTACATACACTTACGATATTAGCTTAATGGGGCAAAGAAGAAATCTAGGAGCTCAAAAAATAGCTAAAACACTAAAACAATGTAAATCTAACAACAAAGTCCAATGCAGGTAAAGCCTAACCATGTTATTCAAATACAAATACAAATAGCGCCATCAATGGAAACAAGGAACAGATGAAGTCCAAAGCTGAAGACTAGGGCTAGGGACTAGTGCTGTCACATGTTTGTAGGAAGTTGGAACAATCAAGCAAAAGAAAACCAACCTCATTATCCATCACCAAAAGGAGACTAATTCAGGATATAATAATGTTTTGGGCTAAGAGGTAAAGCTGGACAGCACTCACAAGAAGCAAAATACTTTCCCTAGAACTTTTTCCTAACACCAAAGGCTGACGAATAGTCAAGCATCGAGAGAAAATTAATGCTATGTACCTGTCCCCATGCTCCAAACTGACCCCAATGTCAATTAGAAACAGACATAGAATGCCTAATATGTGAAAAAGAATTGGTATATCCTAGTAGTAGAAAGCAGAGGAATATAATGTCCTACTAAACTGACAGTATTTGTGTGTAGACCAGCTGCATCCAAGGAATACTTAATACACCCACATCTGGGTGAGGTTGAAAGGGGAAGTTAGTGAGCCAATTAGCTTCCCAAGAGGCCCCACAATGCCTTATATCTAAATGTGATGCCTCCCAAAGGTGGAGAGCTGAAGCACCTCTTGTCAGGATAATGAGAGATGGATAAACAAACTCCTCAATCTCCATACAAAGAGTGAGACTCCTCAAACCCCATAGCAGACAATAAATCTAAAAGTAATATGCTTGCTCTCCATCTCCAAGAGAGAGATTCTATCACCACAAAGAATATTGTAGCCTAACTGAACTCATATCTTGTGTAAAACAGACCCTCATCTAGACAAGGAATCCTCAGGCATGTGGCCAATGGCATTCAAGCTAGTCAGGGGAGATGATGGTGTCATCGACAATATGTAAGAAATGATTGATGTGTTAAATCACCTCGAGTCCAAAAGACTGAAAGGTCCAAGTGACCTGAATGTATTGCTCCCAGTAACTTTTAAATGCCCTGCTACCTACCAAAGCCTTCTATCTTATTACTTAAGTTACTATTAAGTCCCCTTTTGGTGGGAAGGGGGAAACAAGGGGATGTGAAAAGGGCCTTGTTTCCCCCTTCCCACCAAAAGGGGACTTCTAGTGTGAAATATATATATTGACATCCACGAACTTAATAGGTATGGAGACATTATGATCCAAACAGGAACTTAATTATATGGAAAAATCCAACCTGTTTTAGAAACAAAATAACTAGAAGTAAGTGAGATATTAAGAATACCTCAACATAGACAATACACACCTTGAATCGGGCACCACTAAAGTGGATTTTAACATTATTTTCAGCACCTAAATATTTACAGGAATGCCCCAAAACTGTTTGTAAAGAAATATCTTTGTGGAAAGGTTCAAGGCCCCTCTATGAAATGGTCCGGAATTTAAGTATAGTTGTGTGCCTCTTAGTATTGTAAGTTAGGATTTTGCTAGGTTGGCTCAGTGAGGTGTCAAGAATTTGAGTTATTTGCCCTATAGTTATCATCTGTTTTTCTTGATGGAGTATTGCAAAGAGAGACAATTCTGTAACAGCCATACTGCTAGTGCTAAAGCCAAAATAAATGTGTACTTCCACAGTGGAGGATCTTACAATAAATAACTCTCATTGTTCTTTGTGGATTAGAATCTCTATGATCATGCTTCATGTACGGAGACAGATTATCCGGTATGCAACAACATTATAGGGAAGACGAGAATGGATGTGTTCGAGCTGCTTTGCAAGGAGAGGATGTCAGCATGTGAGCTGCTTCATGCAGCATTGAGTCCAGTTCTGGATTGTAAGAAGACTCCAGATCAATGGCTAATTCCAGTCCAGTTCAAGGGCTACATTGAGCACACTGCAAATTCGAGGGCCACATCAACCAAACAGCAGAGTTCGCTTTTGAGGGCAGCATCGAGAAACATCAGTGTGAGGTGTCAAGCGTGAGTGTATCATGAGGTTTAGGGTTTTTTTATTTTTAATTAATTTGATAAGTCCCTTCAGGGATGTCTGGTCGTCCCTTCACCCTTGGCTACGTGGGACAAAGATGTCTTGCGTCCCACCATACTCATCCCATGAAGACACGTTTCCACAGGTATTCAGGTCCAGGAAGCATCCCCGTGTGACACGGCAAATTATTAGCACCTTTCAAACTGGAAGGAATCTAAAACTAAGGTGTAACAAAAATCCAATGTCTGCCTATATATTGCATTTACATATAATGGCTAAGATACTATATGCTACATGAAATGTTCTCTATACTAACATAAATGACAAAATAAAATACAATAAATGATGAGCATGACAATCATAATCACGCAGTACAAACATAAAGTTCTAATCATTTCCTCATATGCTGAGAAGAACATCATCAACAATTTACAGAGTATATGGGAAACTGCTGCTCAAAATGAATTTGGATATCTGCCTAGAAAGCTTCCTTTTCTGCCAACTTGGAAGGCTGTAGTCTGGTTGCTTCCAGTGGTCCTTCTTACCAATAGTGTCTTTTGTAAGATGATGTAAAAATCTAAAATTGCATCTTGTGGATCGATAAGATCATATAACCCATTTGTCTTCTAAATGCACTGGATCAATAGAATGCTTCCAGAAACTAAACATGGAACAACCGCTACACGGATCATTGAATAAAATGACACATAATGTTATGAAAATGCATCCCAAAATTGTCTGTTTTTGTTCACTGGTTGTTAAATTTATATCAGATTACAGAATAAATGCCTTTATTTATTTTCTTTAAGTATTTCACTTCTGATGAGTATGTTTGCCTTGTCTGTTTTCATGTGTTCAACTTTTCAATCCAAATTTGTGATTTCCTCACTTCTAGAATTTCACACAATGTTGTATACTATGCCACTTCATGCAACCAATTTTGTGGAATACAGAACTTGGGTTTCTACCTCTACCACATCATCCCAATGTGTATAACGAATGATTTCAATGCAATCATCACAATTCTCCTTTAACTTTTGCTACATGAATTGATTTTGCATCTCATCTAAGAAAACTCTAGAGTAATTCACCAGAGGCAGCTTTAGAAGTGCTAATTCCTTTATTACCCCATGACAAATGGGTACCCTTCAATTTTTAGCCATTTGTAAGGATATCAACTCATTCACAGACACTGCTCTCTAATTTCATTTAATTTAAAATTTCTTAAACAACTTTTATTGTTAGTAAATGTCATCTGTACTCTTGGAAACATTACTAGTAAATTGGCCATCTAGACTTACAAGAGCACACATCTTGCAGGTTCTTTCTCAAATCACTAATCCAAAATTTGTATATCCCATTCAGAAGTACAAGGTTTCAAATTCCAACACAATGTGTACCCCAAAAAGTTTTCTTTCAAATCGTGCCCAAAACTTTACTTTTCCTCTGTCCCAACCTTAAGGACAAGTCAGCTAAGTTACTAGGATATGGAAATGGAAAAAGGCAGTTTCCCAGAATCCCTCATTTTTGAAAAGGAATTCTTATTAATCAACTTGTATTGTTGGTGTTCCTTCCACAGATAAAAAGAGTATATATGTATATATCACAATAAACCTTTACATCAGTCAAGAACTCCCATGTTTCATCTGTACTTTTGGAAACATGAACTGTAACTTGGCCATGTAGACTCACAAGCACACATCTTGCAGGTTCTTACTCAAATCCGTCATCCAAATTTTGGATGTCCCATTCAGAAGTATAAGCCTATAAGGTTTCAAATTCCAAGAGGATGTGGCCCCAAGAGATTTGCTTTCGAACTATGCCCAAAAATTAACTTTTCCTCTGTCCCAACCTTTATGACTAAGTTACTAGGATATGCAAACAAAAATGGGAAAAAAGGCAATTTTCCTGGAACCCTGATAGGGAATCAATGCTATATGTAATGTACACTTCCTTTTTCTCACCTCTGCAAAACTGTGTAACAAAGTAAATATAGGCCTTTTGAGGTTCAAAATTCAAATAAGTTTGCAAACCTAAAATTTTAGGTAGGCTGTAAATCAAGTAAATATAACTATACGGGATAAGCAGACCCCGTATTATATCATGACTGTGTTACCCTGTTCTTTCAACAAACCACATAGTGGTATTACAAAAAAAATTTCAAATGGTTATACGGGATAAGCAGACCCCGTATTATCTCATGACTGTGTTACCCTGTTCTTTCAACAAACCACATAGTGGTATTACAAAAACATTTTGGTAATTATGCTTGTATCGTCTGGCAAGATTCGAACCTGGGTTTTCTCCTTGAAAGTCAAGATATTTAACAGGTTAAGTCACTGATAATGGTGTGAAACTTCTTGCTTCCCACCATTTGTCCTAAATCTCATGAGGCACTATTTGAACTATTGATATGAACCTGCAGCAAAATTATAACAACAGAATGCACTAACTGGAATGCAAATAATAAAACTCTTGAGGCACAAATGAGAAAAGAATAGCTGTTAAAACTGATGATGTACACTCTTCATTAGTGAGGTATAAATAGATTTACAAAGATGAGGTTGAAGGGTTGCAAACTGCCCTTGAACTAGGCATGCATAGACACCTTAATAAGTCCACTTACATCCAGTTAGTGATGTACATGTGCATGAAGACCTCGTCCAGTCCTACTGAGATGAACTAGACATGCAAACCAGGACTCTAGCTAGTAACTGAGATGAACTGGTCATGCAAACTAGGACACAAGTTACTAACTGAGATAATTACAAGGAAGAATGAGATAATCACAAGGAAGGAGGAAATGATTAAGAATAGAAATTATTATAAATCTTATCAACTACATTTTATATTTCAGATCGACTTACAAACCTAAAATTAGAGGCCAAGCTTTAAATCAATAAATATAACTGTAACTCTAAAAATGAAATTTTAACTTTTGGGGATTGTTCTTGACTTGGTGAGGGGATAGGTGATTGGGTGTGAAGAGGCAATTTAGTGTCAGTGACTCCAACTTGAGATCTACAACTAGCATACACAAACAATATAAATGATGTGTAAAATAGGATTCATGTTGGACAGTCCAGTACAAAGCCTAGCATCTCATCTTCTCTGTGCTATGAAAGCAATGGATCCCAGCAAGTCCACCATTTGTGTTGCTACATGATCTAAGCTAATAATTTAAACAGATGTGCCCATTAAACCTTCATACTCTGATCCAAAGCAAAATTTTGTGAAAAGATCAGGTAAACTAGAACATGTCTGTAAGCCATTTTTAGTAATCATTTGCCTCAGATGAATAATAGATACATTGCCAATGGGTTAACATCGAAGATGTTTATGAGCCATTTAGTAAAGGAAAACAACACATTGGCAGACAATACTATAATGGCACAACTCAAATATCCAAACTTTAAAGTTCTTAACAAAATTGAGTTATCATCAGGAAGAGACAATATATGAAAAGCTGAAATCTTATTAAAAAGCCACACATGGGGAGAACGATAGATTCTTCAACAATGCATTAGCATTGAGAATGTTTGTCAACTATTTAGTTAAGTAAAACTATCTACTAGCAAAAACTACTCTAAAAGCAGAACTCAACAAAAAATCTAAACTTGAAAGTTCTTGAATTGTAACATCAGCAAGAGAAAATACCTGCAAGGAGCTATGTAATACAAACTAGTTATAGGATTAAAGGTCAACCCCTTTTTTTGAAGGAGGACTTGTGTTAACACCAAACGAAAAGCTTCTACAAATATGCCTGTAACCTGATATAATGTTCCGATGATATTGAAATGAATCTCTCCATAAGAAGAAATCACAACTCCGATACTGACCAACACCATGTTGAGGAACAAATCACATCTCAGTTTGTCAGTGCCACAACACACAGCCATCAGGAAAGTCGCAACTGGCACTGCAAAGGACACAAACTAAAAAATTCAAAATAGGTTTCTAGGAAATTAGATGGATATGAGAAGAGTAATAAGAGTAAATCAAAGGCGAACGCTTCAAAACATGAGGTAACGGGGAGAAACATAATATTTTGACATACTGAGAGCTTTCAGCATTTGAATAAAGGCCACTGAAATATGAAGATATGCCGTATTTCCAAACCTGGCAATAGCACAGGCATAAGTACAAAGACTATAAAGGTGCATGACAGGTTCCACCATCAATGCCAAAAATAACATAATAAATGAGAAATAAAATAAATTTATAAAAATTAAAAAAAACATTGTAGCATATGAATCTGGAGTCTGCAACAATTTGAATTGCCACTTGTAGCCATTAACCAAATAGGGATTTAAAAAACAGATGTTGGAAAATGTAAATTTGTTGATACCAAAGTGATCCATTTAGATAGCATTCAAGTTCAGATCTCAATTTTATTTTCCCATATTTGAATAAAAGGATGCAATATTTCAAACACTTACCACAGACTTCATGCAAAGAAAGCACTGATTGGGACAACACATGTTGCATATCTGCAATATGGATGAAAGTAAAGTTTATCAAAAGAAAAACAAAAATGCTTGGGCACCTGGTAAATGTCAACTAATTTCAGAATAAGGGAACAAGATTTCCAACATAGTTCTTACATTTCAAATGTCATTTTGACTGGTGTTACAACCTGCACATTCAGCAATCCATGAGTTAATTTCTTTCAGGAAAGGCATCACAAAAACAATTCAGAAGATCTTGCAATTCATGGAAAATATCCAAAAACATGCAAATGCTGCAGCCAGTAGACACAACTCTCATTTCTCAATAAAGAGTATTTATTACTACACAATTTACTGTACAATCACATTCGAGAGTACACATGATTGGCCCATACATGCTATCTTCTAGTAACTTCTGAGCACCTTAAGTTCTCAATATCTTTTCTATTGTAAATTAGTTGTCCTTAGGATTTAACCTCGTAGTGAATTTGTTCCCACTCCCTATATAAGCATGACCTCTTATACAATTTGCAACTATGTATTTGTAACTCCCTTAGAGATTCTTCATGGTCAGCTGAGCTAGCACTCATCTAAAAGTGACTTACTCCTATAAAGTCCCAATATTCTTTCTATTCTTGCAAGCAAGTTTCAATTTTACAATTGCCCATTCAGACCCAAAGTTTAAGGGAAAAAATGATTTTGTGTTTTTCAAGAAGTTATTGTGTTTCGCATTTAGCAGTCCTTACTTTGCTCCACCTCTAGCTCACATCAATTGAAATAGAAGGATCCTTCAAGGTCTTACTCTTACTATTCTTTGTAACCTTCATGTCCCGCAGCCAAGATATTGCCTTAGTTACATTCAGCCTCTATAACCCCTCAACCATTGTAGTCAAGTCTTCCATACCTATTCATATCTCGTGCATACCTATTCAAATCTCCCACTGAACCTTCCCATTCTGTGTGGTTGGCTAACTTCACTGTAAAAATGACTTGATCTGTCTAATTCCAATCTTATACTCTTCCATTCTCCGAACTTCCAATGTGCTTTGCTCTAGGAAGTCATACTTCAGTAAAAAAATAAATCCATATTTCTCATCTTAATATGTTATCTTAGCCTGCAATTAGTTTTAAACCCATATAGGTAATTCTGAAGACAACATTTCTTTCCTCTGCAACACAGTTATCGCTCTGATCAACTGCAACAGCTTTAGACCTCTACCAGCGAAGCTGATATTCACACTTCTCAACAGCTCCATGAAACCCACAAATTATAATGGAAATACCTTTAAATGTTCTGATTCCTGAATCAAACATCAGGCTATGTGCACTGCAGTTAATAAAATAACCTATATCCGATAGAGAAATAACAATTCTATGCAATTGCAGAGATTAATAGGACTTGACTACATCACAGTTAAGACAAAATTTAACTCTCACAACAATAGTTACATGACTCTTTGAATCAGTCATAAAAGAGTCAAGTCCAAGTACCAAGCAACCCAAAATGAGCTGAAATCGATCAACTCCATAAGACTGAGTCTTTGCTGCTTATAGCACAAAGAACGAAACACCCTCATTTTCAGTACCCAAGTCTTTTGTCAAGCTTGAGTCAGCTTGGTGTGTTGGCCTTGCCAATTTTGAGCCAAGTACAACTCTGGCTACTATGCTTGCAAGTGTATTATTCAGGTCTAACGTCCACCTAACCATAGATAACCCCGTATCTGTCCCCCCCAATGCTGGCTTTGTACTCTTCCACCAGAAACCTATACAATAAACACTGGATGCAATTAATAATGATCAAAAATAGTTATTCATACCTGATGAAGTAGTCAGACCTATAAAGAGACTGAAAATTCGATGATATGCCAATACTAAAGACCTCAGCTATTTCACTAAATCCCCACACAGAGTACCCTAGGCCTCCTCGAATTGGGAGCATCCATTTCTACATAGACCATTACACCCTCTGATCTAAGCCCTCATTCAAGAATATATTCCTATCCATTTTTTGTTGAACATCTTTCTCTTCACTTGTATTATCTTCATATTAATGTCAGGATTTTGGCTTACAGTGTTTGCCTCTAGTCACAATCAAATAAAATATCAGTTCCCTCCTATATGCATGCCATTCCTCCCTTTTATAATCCTGTGTCTGATTCAAGACCCTATTCAAGAAGATTCACCTTGCTTTCTTCATTTGATTATTTTGTCTTCCTTTCCTTCTTCATCATAACCATATTATATCCAATGATCACAGTTAAAAGTAGCAATGGGCTTTAGAGTGGTGCTTCTAAACAGAATCATATAGAATGCTGGCCTCTTTCGTTGCCACATCCTATAAGCATGTCATTCCTTCTTCACAATGTTACATGTAATTATAGATTTCCTCTGGCTTCCCTTCCCTTAATTCTTTGATGCTTAAGGATCTCAACTATATATTGCTGAACAATAAATGGCATTTCTTCATTCATGCACATCGCCAAATCATTCTAGATCTGCTGAAAGCACACCTTCCAAATTATCCATTCCTACCATTGTACCTTATGCTGCCAACTTGGATCCTGATCATCTATTCACCAGTGGATGTTCAACTACCTTGCCTGACGTAGAAATGGAATACAACACACTGCAACATAATTGCATTGTAATTATAGAAACAAAAGTACACAATTGGAATTACTTACAGATATATATGGATACAATATGCACACAACATGTACCCTGCACAACAACTACCTGCAATACATCATGGTCCTCGACAAACAACTCAACTGTTCACATGCACACCTGGCCAACAACATCCTTCACCAAGGTAAATGCATACATATAGGTATTAGGGACCAGTAGGAGTTGCCAATTGCCAAACTACCACCTACAAAGCATTAAAAATAACCCGTAACATTACATTGCATTATTACAAACACTTTGCCACATACACACACTATGCCACATGACAACTTTATTCACACATATCACCCATTCATGGGCAAGCATTTGTACATCATGCACTTGAGCATTCATGTAAATGTGCACTCATGCAGATGTGTCAAATCGTCTGCCTACACCTGGCGATCATGTTATTCTGGCTTCTTGATCTCCCAGATTTCTTCTGTTGAATCTTGTCTTGATATTGGTTCTTACTTTTTGACATTGTCAGGCTCATATTACAAAGCATCAACATCAAAAGTTTATTTGAAACTCCTCTTCTACTAAAAAGTTCTCTGGTTGCAAGTTGTCAGTTGACACTCTATTGGCAACTGGCAGCTTCACACGCACCTGCAGCAGTCACTTATTTGGAACTGGTGCCTCATTTTTTATTTGAGATGCCATTGCACACCCTTCCATTAGATGGCTCCTATAAATTCTATTACTTCACAGCTCTGCAAGCTAGCATTCATCAATCCTTGGTTTTATATCATTCCAACTTGCCTTGCAGTTAATTTATCTTATTCAACTTCCTTTTGTCTTTGTTCTCTCTTCCATTTCAATGTCATGCTTAGTTTCTACAAGACTGAACCTTGATAAGCTGTTCAATACTTTCCAACTTTCTGCAATCCAGACTCTGGGCATTCCAGCTTATTTCATTGATATATTTGCATTTCCATTCATTACAATCATACAGTTCACTCAATCATAGTCTTGTGGCTAGTTGTCGTTCAAAATCTCTTCTACATATTTGCGCCATTATGACTACCCAAAAAACAAAACATGTCACAACTTTGCAATGCATTGTGTTACTGCTGCCTATGGGTTTGTCACACTGCAGCCAATTAACCTCTCAATTGTTGATATTTTAACTATAAGACTCTCTAGTATCTTAAGTTGCAGCAGCCATATTCATATCCCAACTTTATTGGACTCATCCACAATAGTTTTCGATTGCATATTTAAGAATATTGACAAAAGGAGTCGATCAGATTTCTCTGTCACTTGGACCTCATCCAAGTATTCAAAATTCCTTAAGTTGGTCTGTAATTCTCATCAGCCAACTGAAGACACTCACCTCGTCCCAAAATAAATTAACAACAAAGCTTTAAATCTTTACAATCTCATCACCCTGAGCAATGGGAATACATCAAAAGTAAAAAAAACACCAAACTCGTTGATATATTTGCATTTCCATTCATTACAATCATACAGTTCACTCAGTCATAGTCTTGTGGCTAGTTGTCGTTCAAAATCTCTTCTACATATTTACGCCATTATGACTACCCAGAAAACAAAACATGTCACAACTTTGCAATGCATTGTGTTACTGCTGCCTATGGGTTTGTCACATTGCAGCCAATTAACCTCTCAATTGTTGATAATTTAACTATAAGACTCTCTAGTATCTTAAGTTGCAGCAGCCATATTCATATCCCAACTTTATTGGACTCATCCACAATAGTTTTCAATTGCATATTTAAGAATATTGACAAAAGGAGTCGATCAGATTTCTCTGTCACTTGGACCTCATCCAAGTATTCAAAATTCCTTAAGTTGGTCTGTAATTCTCATCAGCCAACTGAAGACACTCCCCTCGTCCCAAAATAAATTAACAACAAAGCTTTAAATCTTTACAATCTCATCACCCTGAGCAATAGGAATACATCAAAAGTAAAAAAAACACCAAACTCAGGGGCCTGTAAGCAGTTTCTTTCAGCCTTGAATTATAAGACTTGCAAGTCTGACATTACTTAGATTGTATAACACTGCAAATGCAAGGTGAAGAGCAGATCCAATGGTACTACTAACTCTTGAGAACTATAAACAACCTGCATAAAGCTTCTTCTGATATAAATTTTCAGCTGCAGAACTCACTCAATTCCTTTACAGATGCCAATAGAAATTGTATTAATATCCATCATGTCAATCTGAAGGTAAAAGAAACCCCAGGATCCAAAACGAACCAAAAATATAACTGGAAAGAATAAACCCGAAGTGATTAAATCCCAAAACCTATGATTAAATTTCAATTAGCTTAAACATTTGATAAGTCAAATTTATAACATTCCAGATCCAATTTATCCCTGTAGTTAGACTACTCTTACTTGAGGTACGAACACGGGTAGAAAAATTACTATTTTGGAGAGTATGGTCTGCTGGTTCTTCCTCTAGGCCATGTGGCACTCCAAGGGAACACATTAGCCCTGGAAGAAAAGGCCAATTTATGCCTCCTTTTGTGCTCTTGAGAGAGATTTTAACAGGTAAAGGTCTAAAGATCAACACAGAACAAATTTCCATTTATAAAAACCTGGCTTTTCATTATAGGAGAAATTTCTTACAATAGCAGCTTCATTTTATTTGAATATTTAGTTGTGATGACTATTTTCCAAGGGTACTATGGAGAAATTTTGACCTCATCAGAAATACCAAGAATGGCACAGTTATCTGGTTCAATCAATGTAAGTGAATACAAAGTATGTTATGTCACAAACTACAAAGATCACCATCAATGAATTTTAACTTAGACCAGATATGTTATTTTTGACATACATATCATGAATTTTACTATTTACTACTTTACTCAAGATGAATCTATACTTAAATTGTTGTCTATGCCGTTAATAATTCATAAAATAAAAAACTTCCATTATATGGAAATTTTCATATTTTAATTTTTGCCTATATATGGCTCAATTTTTAACATTTAGATGTATACTTGTCTATTTAATGGATGTTTTAAAAAATCATACTTGGCCAAAAAACATGAAATATAGATAGAGAGATATCTCAAACATCATATAAAATGCTTCTAAAAAGCATTAAAAGTGATTTAGGAAGCTTAAAGTCAATTTTAAGATGATTTGGCAAGCTCTTGTGGAAATGGAGATTCACACATTAACAAATTTTGAGAGCTTAAAATTTTATTTTCAATGAGTTACTTGACTGGCCTCTTGTCAAAAGAGAGATTCACACATTAACAAATTTAGAGAGCTCAGAAGTTGATGATAAGCAAGTTTTCTAACCCTCTAGATTTTTTATATAAATTTGAGGGGGAGGGGCGAACATGGAATCTTTTGCAATACTTTTGCTCTTCTATCCTATACTCCGATAGACCAACCAGCACCTTCAGCATCAAGAATAAGCAACATCGTGTTCTTGCTCATCTTGGTGTGCAACAAATATGTTCTATTCCCCTATGCAACTTAAGTTTTCATGGTTCCTAAGAGTCTACAAACATTACAGGCCTCTCAGACATAAAGTTATGGTGTGTTCTCCTGCTGCCACCTGTCCTATCCATGTCCTAACCCCTCATACTTATTGAACACATGCCATGAAAGACATGTCGAGTATCAACTCAGGTAGATTGGTTTTTGATGATTTGGGCGACACGATATTTTTAATTGTGTTGCATTTTGATATATACAGAGAGAAGAATTTTTAAAAAATTAAAATAAAAAGCAAACTTAGAATCAAAAGCCAGCAGGTGAGTCCTGTTGAACTTTTGGCAAGTACTCACCAAAGAAATTCATGACTACTTGCCAAAAGCTCAAAAAGGTCAGTCACAAGTCCCTACCAAAGAAATTCATGACTACTTGCCAAAAGCTCAAAAATCTCAGTCACAAGTCCCTACCAAAGAAATTCATGACTACTTGTCTGGCTAATACTGACAACAAGATCACAAGTTTTGGAACCATCAGTTCCTGCTTAAGTTGATCTGTATGTAGTTAAGCATATTTATCTGTATTTCTTTCTAAATGACAATTGCATTCTTTATTTTGTGCCAAGTCCCTTACAAAGTCTTGGTATTCAGTCTGACCTACTCTCAAATGAATGACCTCACAAAGTCTAACCTGATTCTGAATCACATAACCATGATTGTTTCCATAAGACCCAATCCTTTCACATTTTCAAAGAACGTGATGAAAGACTCTAATGGGAAGAACCAAGGTTGTTGGGTGCGCAGGCGCGGGTGGGGCGGAAATCACGGGTGCAAGTGCACCCCCTCCCCCAACAGGGTTCGCCGGATGCAGGTACAACTATTTTTTAATTAATATATATATGTGTGTGTATTTTTTATTGAAAAAAATTTTTAAATAAAATAAAGCATACACGTAAAATAATTAAATAAATCATACACATTGTAAACTAATCAAATAAATCATACACATTGCAAATTGAAAAGAAATACCAAATATTTGGTAGTCTCATATTCTAGAGATCCAAAGAACCTAGCCTTTAAATTTGTTTGAAAATTTAATTCGACAAATCGCATAAAGCAGGCAACCCAACAATACAAAACCCTGCATCTGCAAGAGTGCTGCAATAACGGATCACGCGAGACATACTCGATCAAAAATAATAAGGCAGACCCAACACAAAGAGAGAACAGTTTCCCCAATAAATTAATATTTAATTTTTATTTACAGGTTAATATTTCGGATTACAGTCGATTTAGTAGCAAGTTAACCATCCTTAATGAATTTCACAAAAATATAGAGCTGAGAATATTCTGCGACAGAAAATTAAACACATCATCAACCAAACCAAACAAACATAAAGCTACATGCCAACCAGATATTTTTAACCTAACCCCTACGACAGACTCGATAAACACGATCAAGTGCATAAATAGCGGCATTCTAAAATTGCCTCGGTTTTTAACGAAAAGCCAACACAATATCCGAAACAGAAAGCTGCTGGTTCGAGAGGTCCACCATGGGCCAAACCCGCCCCCACACCCGCGCACCCAGGGCGGGCATGGGTCCAGGTTCGTGCACCCGCAGGCTGGGTGCGTGAACCCAGTAACACTGGGAAGAACAAATAATGTAAGCTAGCTTCCACAGATAAAGATATCATGACAGATATAGATACAGTGCTTGATATGGA
The DNA here is from genome assembly GCA_028583015.1 of Wollemia nobilis. Taxonomy (NCBI): domain Eukaryota; kingdom Viridiplantae; phylum Streptophyta; class Pinopsida; order Araucariales; family Araucariaceae; genus Wollemia; species Wollemia nobilis. The sequence goes on along the minus strand of JAQPPZ010004312.1, from coordinate 1,453,282 downwards.
TACATTAAATTTTCAGAAAAGTTTGGATACTAATAAAACCAGGATGAAAATACACAGAAAATATATGAACTCTGTGAGCAAAAAAACCACATTACCTTTAACAAATGCTGAAAAGAAAGAAATATCCTTTTATATAAGAAAACAAGAAAGAAGAAACAGCACCCTCTATATTAATATATGAGAGAGTTTCCACTGACAAACTCGACAACTCTGAAAATAGCTCTAAAACCACCATGCAGTGCAAGATGATCCAAAAAAAACTCCAAATATGAGCTCAAAATCAGAGATGTTATATGTCACATGAGAGACAATTTTGCTCTCTATGACGGTTCAGTTTTGCTGTCTTTTGGAGAAAAAAAATAAAATTTATCCCTGTTAGGATATTTTATTACATTAATATTAGATTATGCATTATTAGCTGGAAGATCATTTTAATATTCCTTGCATGTAACTATCTCCTACATCGGGAGTATTGAGCTTCCATTTTGTAATCCTAAAGCATGTATTAAACAGGCTCTTACCTCAATAAATGAATAGGTTTTTGCCATCATTAGTATCAAAGCAAGGAAATCCGTGTAATGCTTTGAACCTGCGACATGACGTTGATCCGGTTTATCAGAAAGGATTCTTTGATTCAAGCCACCACCAAGTGTGTGAGGTCTGGTAAGGGACAATTGTCGCTATCTGATGACAAACCCTTCCATTTGTTTAATGTGCGCAAGTCTGAGTGTTTGCAGGTTTGATTCGTGGGAAAGATATCCATTGATAATAAAAGCCTATGCGATCACAGCCTTGGATTTGGTCTTCTAAAAGATTTTGCTCAATCTTTACCAAATCCCTCATCTTGGGTTGCCAAAGATCTAGCCTCCTTAAGGGTTTCTGCATATTACCCTTGCTAGATCTCTATTCGGTTTTTCTCAGAAACCATCAATGAGAGATATATCTTTCTTTTTAGCAATCAAATTCACAATATTCTTGCACCATCACATAGATTGTTTCGAGCACTACAAAAACAAGTGGTCATATGCTAAATTCTTAGCAATATTGAAAAAATTATGGTTGTTTGAAGTTGGGCTATTTATGCTCTCTTTTGTTGAACGAAAATTTGTCAAGGAAGAAAAATTCATACCTCCCAATCTAAATCCAAATCTAGATCTAAACTCAGATCTAGACCCAAATCCAGATCCAGATACGGCCCCAGGTTTGCAAGTTTTCAAGATTTTCTGTTTAAAAAAAAAGAGGGTGCTTTATTATTTTTAAAGTGCTTTATTATTAAAGTACATTCTTTTTTTTTTAAGGAGAGCTTATTTTTAGAGAACAAAAAAAAATGTGTTTTATTATTTTTAAAAGTGCTTTATTCAACGAAGGAAGGGGCATATAGCCCACACCAAGGTTCAAATCTTGACGGCACCAAATAGCTCAATGTGACTAAATCGATGTAAAAGGGAAAGGATAACCCTTTCACAACCCTACTTTAAAAAAAAAGGTACTTTAATATTTAAGTGCTTTATTTTAAAAGGGGGCTTCTTTTATGAATTTGGTTTAACCAATTGTGCAATTGTGATTGTAAACAAAATGCAATATCGACAAAGTCCGACACCATCATTATTTTTCTTCCATGTTTTCCTTGTTTTGCAGGTGACATTTTGCAACTTTGCATGAATAGCCTCTCCCAAAGTGTTTCTCACAAAGTCTCAACTCCCGAAAGGACCCAACTTCAGAGCTTGGAAGACAAAGATGCGGACTATCTTGATAGTGGAGAAGCTATGGGACATTGTGACAGACATCAAAACGCGACCTCAAGGCATGGACCAAGGAAAGAAGTATGATGAAGCAGATCAATGAGCATTGATGCTAATCACCCTTGCTACAACTAATGAGATCCAACCACACATTTGTGATGCAAAAACTTCCAGTCAAGCATGGGATGCTCTTACGACCATTTATGGAGGAAAAAATAAGTCCACTATTCTTAACCTTCAATCCCAACTTCACACATTACAAGTGGGAGATGGAGAGACTTGGGAAAAATTTTAATGTAGAGTCGCAGACTTGAGGACAAAATTGAATGCTATGGGTGAAAAAGTGAACGACCAACTCTTAGTTCCCATCATACTTCGAGCTTTACCTAATTCCTTTCACGTACTTATTACCTCCTTACAAGTCTCCAGCAGGATAGTTTCCTTCAAGGAGTTGGTCAATATGCTACAACTAGAAGAAGAAACCAACAAACTAAGGGAACAATTGTCGATAGTGCACTCATAAGTCAGAAATCTTAGAAACATAGAAGGAAAAAGGGTTCTTCGAACAAAGGTCCTTCCTCATCAATCATTACAGTAACAACCTTAGCACCAAAAGAGGTATTGCCATATGTGTGAACGTGACAGCCATGATACCAAATATTGTTGGTACAATGTTGCCCCACGAGGAGATCAGGTCCGCAAACCTCAACAAAAGCAATAGCAGTACAGACCACAAACCCAACAGAAGCAGCAAAAAGGGCATGTTGTCATTGAAGAGTCAGATTCAGATTATGAACATGCACATGAAGAGTCAAATTCAGATTTTGAATAGGCACACAGAGTACTCATGACCAAAGTTGCCACCAAAACCAAGGATGATGCTTGGTATATTGATTTTGGTGCTAGCCAGCACATGACAAGGGACAAAGACTGGTTTGATACCTTCAAAGCCAAAGAAGGGAAACCAGTGACCATCGTCGATGATAAAACCTACGAGGTCAAAGGAGTAGGTGATGTTTTGGTTCATCTTTCATATGGGAAATGCACCATCAAACAAGACCTTATCGTCCCAGGACTAGCCAACAACTTGTCTATGCCTCAACTACTGAATAAAAACATGAAGGTTGATTTCAGAGTTGAGAATGGCCACAAGAGGTGTTTTATCACTAAGAATGGTAAGCATATAGCCATCGGTTCCTACAAAAGTGGCTTGTTTGCCCTAGATGTCCAATATACTCCTAATGCAACACTATTAGCAACCAAGACAACTGCAATCTCCCAAAAGCAGTCCCAGAGGCAACATACCCAAAGGCAGGCCCAAAGGCAACAAACCCAAAGGAAGGCCTAAAGGCAACAGACCCAAAGGCAACAGACCCAGAGGCAAGCCTAGAAGGAGCAAATCTAGTGGCAGTAGACCTATAGGCAGCAAACCCAAAGGCAAGCCCAGAGGCAGCAAACCCAAAGGCAACCCCAGAGGCAGCAAACCCAGAGGCAAGCCCAGAAGCAGCAGACCGAATGGCAGACCTAGAGGTGGTCCTAAAGGCAGAGACAATGGCAGACCTAGAGGTAGTCCCAGAGGCAGAGCCAGTGGCAAACCCAATGGCCAACCCAAAGGCAAACCCAATGGCAGACCTAGAGGCAGACCCAAAGGTGGTTACTCAAGAGCCAGAACAGCTACAGCCAAAGCTACAGCCAAGAGCCAAAGCAGCCAGAGCCAATGCCAAAGCAAAAGCCAAGGCCAAGAGCCAAAGCCAAAGCCAAGAGCGAGAGCCTAGACTCCTCTAAATTAAGAGGGGTCCTAATATTTCCTAACCCGAATAATGTAATAAGGGAGGGATGTTAGGATATTTTATTACATTATTATTAGATCATGCATTATTAGCTGGAAGATTATTTTAATATTCCTTGCATGTAACGATCTCCTAAATCGGGAGTATCAATCTTCCAGTTTGTAACCCTAAAGCATGTATTAAATAGGCTCTTACCTCAATGAATGTAAAGCTTTTTTGCCATCAATCCCTTTGTCTTCAACTTTTTCTTTTTGTTTTTCAAACTTCGTGAAAAATGGATTAGATTCTGTACCGGCCATATCCAATATGTATCTTTGCCTCAACTTCGTCATTTCTCGATATAAATGTGACCCACTTATGCATCTTGACCATATCCAATTTGTATATGTATCACATAGAGGGGAAACATTAATGTGGTAAGGAGAAGAGGGTCTGTTAACTTGGAATCAAATCCATGACTACATTTTGCCAATATTTTCTACAAGTATATCCACACTAACCAACATCAAATCACTACTACCTTTAATTGAATTTAAAGTTTTCAATCCAATAGAATATGTCAGATTCAAATTCAGAAATCTTCAAAATCAATGACACAAGTACAGAACATGATCAACATCAAGTATTTATATTAAATGTTATCAACAAGCACAAAGCCAACACCAAGTATATTACCTTGAAGACTCGAACAAGAAGAAAGGCAACTGCTCCAGAAAATCCCATGTGAATCATAGTGAGAGTTATTGGAAAGGGAAAATTGAAATACTTTGTTGATAGTACCCACTGCAAAATAAGTGAAGCATGGAATAATTGTGCAATTAGTCATCATAAAAACCCATCAAACCAAATATCTAGACATTCAAGGAGTTTCACATTGGAACATCTCGTAGGCAACAATCGTAAATCTAGTTGTAAAAATTAAATGATTGCAATTGAAAAACAAAGTCTAAATCCCAAATGTTTTACAAAAAAGGAACATCTCATAAGCAGCAATAGTAAATCTAGTTGTAAAAATTAAATGATCGCAATTGAAAAACAAAGTCTAAATCCCAAATGTTATACAAAAAAGAAAATCAATCCTCTAATTGAAGAGGCTACTGGTGAGAAGACTCATGCAGTATTATTTCTTTCCTATGTACTTGTCTAAAGCTATACCTCACAAATATCGGACATGGTGACACAAGCACTAGACTATTTTTGCAGTATTGAAAAAATTAAATAAAATATCTTTAACTAGCAACAGTGTTCACACTATCATCAAATTCTAATACATCACAGTTGATTAAATATAAATATTTCAAATCCTACATATTCAACTATTTGGAATAAATGGGCATATCTCAAGATCTATAAAGCTGAGACATCAGTTTATTAAAAAGATACATTACTAGATGCTTCTACTTTAAATACATGGTTGTAAAACAACAATCTAAAACTGAATAGTGCTGTATATGTTTTGTTTCACAACTAGGTACAAAACAATCCTATTAATATTTTAATATTACATTGTTATGTTTTGAACTGATATTGTACATGCTACATGCATCTTTAAGTCAATTGGATAGTATCTGTCCTTTATAATCACCTTCGTATCAGCATCACTATTGTGCTTGGGACTAAACATGTCTTTTTGTCTTGAAAAGACAAAATTGCATCTAATAATTTCTAGAACATGTAACTTTCATCTCTTTAACTTTTCAACTATGTTCCGTCAGTTTTGGTAGCTTTTAATTCAATATATACAACATTAATTTTGAAACTACTATATTTGTGATTAGATCCAAACCATTGAAAACATCATGTAGTTGAATTCAATATTGGCATAAACCAGTCCAAGGCAGGCACTATGGACCGACATTAAATGGGATGCAATCATATGGGTGCGACCCGAATTCAAATCCCAATATTGTGATGGACACTCTTGTGATATGGCAACCTATGATAATAAGATCTGTTGCAATATCATGATAATGTGATTCGTTAAAAATTTGAAATACAGCAATAACGTGGTCATCATGTGATAAGGGTGGGCCCAGTTTCAACCCTCATAAACATTTAAAAAATTATATTCCTGTAACTCATGTCACAAAGAAATGTGGTCCATCGTCAACTTCACTTAAATCACATAGAGAGAGAGAGAGAGTATTAGCAAGTTTTTATTAGTAAGTGCATTCAATTCTAGCAGCCAAAAAGTAAAATGTTGGCCAAAAAAATTAAACCCAAAAAATTCTTTTATGCCCTACCTTAAAACTTGATTTTACACTAACATTAGAAATGAGATCAAACTTAAGTAAAATAACATGCACAAGGCTTCATGATCGAAATGACACTCGAAGAGAAAATTACACAAAACGAACTACAAAAAAGAGTAACAAGAAAAATGTTTAACTATAGATGGTAGAGGTCAGTTACCCTATTAACACACTATAACAAAAAAAGCTTCAAAGGAACACCATTACAAAGCTCCCAAATCTCAACCCTCTATATCCCTACAAGAGTAGTATGCTCCACTATTATGTCAACGCATTACAATCAGCTCACGAGCCTCAAACATCTACCTCCAAACAAGACTACCACCCGAAGCAAATTGTTCAAGATATGCTATCCCAATCCCATAAGGTCTATAGATGCAAAATAAGTCCAACCATCCTTGACTGATCTATCTACCCATCAATTCATCCAATACCTAAGACCCATTTTCATGTGTAATGCCCCTTTATACATTGTCCAGTGTCCACCTTTATTTAATGACTTACAATTAATTATACCTCGCCACCCCAGATGATCCTTTGACCTCCGATCCATCATTGACCCCAAATTACATTAATATTAGGTTTTGTAAGTCAAACATAATTTTGTAATATATTAAGTATAATTCATTTCTTTAGCTTTTTTTTTTTTTGAGAAATACTTCTTATACACATCCGCCGTGGGGAATGAACCCGATAATGCAAGTGGATTTCTTTAGCTTTATGAAGGCCTGTTGACATTTAATTATTTGAATGGTCTTTTTGGCACTACTTGTTATTTTCATGAAAAACCCACTTGAGATCCCTGCCTATTTCTCCCAAGATAAAACAAATAGTTCTTTGTTCCCACATGAGGGTCTCATATGCCACTCAAGCAAGCAAGCTAGGCTATAACCCAAAGAAACCTTTACTCTTACTGTTAACTTAAAACAAACAACAAGAAGAGACTCAACACCCACTTTGCCATTCTCATAAATGTGACTAGAAATATAACTGAAATAAAATATATTGATTCTTGTATCAACCAGCATAAGAGAATTTTGTCACAAATAGTTTCACTTTCACTTCTTGTAGCCTACATCAACCATTTATAGCCTGCCAAGTCTATGTCAAAGTTGCAAAAGTCATAATCATCAATTTTCAGGTAAGGCCCTGACAAAATAAATCAGCAACTACTCAACAAAAAATTGGCAAATTGCATATTTTTAAAAAAGACAATCATAATTGTTCATAAAATAACTAAAAAACATCTTAAATTATCTACTTAAAAAAAATATTTTGATTAATCATTTTCTCGTGATTTATTGGGCCTTTTTTAAATTGTCACGATTTGTCCAATATCTTACATATTTCCATGTAGGAGCCAATGAATTGTGGTTATCATTGGCAGTGCATAGCATACAGAAAAAAACAGAACGCAATTACAACCCCGCTAAAGTAACTCATAGTTACAAGATCTGACAGGATCAGGACAAAATTCAGTTTCATCCAGATTTCTTGGGCATGCCATAACAGTCTCTGCCCATCTTAAAATAATAAATGGATTTTGATGTTACTCTCTCTCTCTCTGAAATTTAGCATTGAAAAAACAAAAGAAAAAAAAATACTACTACAGATTCACTTGCATATACTTTACCCCAGTAGATTTCTGAAGCATACATCAAAGGTAATAAAGAAGCTGAAAAAAAAAGGTGCTCTGAAGTTTGAATAAAGCTCTGGTTTCCAAGAAGCATACTTCAATAAAGTTTTAATGTATTGAAGTTTATAACAACCTTTTCATTTTCATTTTCATTTTCATTTCTGGGATTTTATAGTATTGAAGAGAGCAAGTGCAAGATAGCATGGGTAGGATGAAGATGCTAGGAGCACAAAGTCATAAAGACATGGAACACTCATAATGAGAACATATAGAATATTATATTCAACAGTAGGCTACCATTATGTTATATTACTTCCCAAACTTGGTAGAAGCTTCTAACCTCAACTTATTGAGCAACAAGAGATTGCCTACTTCATTATAAAAGTGCCTCAAGTTTTATCTGTGTGGATACCAACTTTATAAATTGCTGATATGGACTTAAATTTCACACAACCCAACAATTAATCATCCAGTTGCTACCAGTATCAAACTGGTGCAAATAAGGTTCAAGAAAATAAAAACAGAAGTATCTCTATGTTCATGAACGTCCATCAGTGATATATCTATTTTCACTACAGAAATCACCAATATCTCTCTCTTAACCACACTAATTACCAATCACCTTATACATTGACCGGACTACAAAGGTATGCCAATTGACAAAGCAAAATATATTGCATTGCAAAAAGCAGTGGTTAAATAGACATGAAAACATCAAAGCAGAAACAATACCTTATTGTACAGAATAACACCAGATGAAAGTGAGATATATATCAGCAGGTACAGATATGTTAGCAGAAGAGACTTGTTGATCAACATCGCTAACCTTTTACTCAAACAAATCACCTTTCTTTTGTCTTACAAGTCCACTAATTTATAATCAACATCCCAAATGCAAATTGTCTGCCCAATTTCTTTCTCTATGAACTTTAATAATGGAAGGCATGCCCTCAGGGCAACAGGGCTGAGTCTCTGATTCAAAAATTTCCACCTTATAGCGAAATCTTTAATCATCACCTTTAAATGCCTACAGCTGTGATGCTAAGGCCAAGTGGTGATATCAAGATACCTGCATTGACAAGTAAAATATGTAAATTCATTTTAAAAATTCCATAGGTCACATCTGTTTACAGAATTAAAAGCAATCAATTCAAGAAAGCTCAAAGCATTTTAAAGATTATGAATCTTCATTATTTACCTTTCCCAATCATGCTAAATATTGATTACGAGTTCTTATAATTTACAGAACATGATGCTTACTGAAAAACGAATTACTATTAAGCACGATGATTAAAGATTAATTTATCATAAGTCATTCTTTATAAGAAATCAATCATGATGCTCTGAATTCTTTAGTTAGTTATGAAGAATTATTTTATCATTTGGAATAAAAAACAAGAATCATCAAATAACCTTTTTTATTACCAGAGAGAGATTACGCCAAACATTATAGCGATGACAAAATGGAAATATGCCTAATAAGCAAAACAAAAGCCTGAGGGGGAATACTTCATTCCCATTCCCCAAAGAGAAAGTAAAATGAAAAGGAAAAAAAAAAGTACTAGAAAACAGGAAATGGTTAACATTCTGGGAATCAACTAACACTCTTCATAACTCTATATGTCAAAGCAACTAATTGTACCAAATTAGCAACACAATCCCATGGCTTAAATGAGAAAAACTAAATCTACATATATGCAAAACGTCATGAGAAGGGACAATAGAAAAATACAAAGGAAAAAGCACACTAGCTTGCAGAGTTATAAGAATTGTGAGTAAGGGGGATTTGTAAGGAACCTTTAAAGTAAAATATCATCTATCTGAATGTAAACATGGCCAAACAAGGGCCTACAAGGAGGTCGACTCAATAAGACTATGGCATAGCACTTGCGTTCATAGGGTACTAAAGAATACCCCTAAATTTTATTTCTACCTCTCAGTCCTATATTATTAATACCCCTCCTAATATATTTTTTAAATTAATATACCCTTATTTTCACCATGTATCCTAGGTAGCTTTTTCTATCATATTTTTTATACCTCTTTCTTTTCTATCCTTTCTATGACAAGGGTTGTATGCATTAGCATTATGTTGATTCTAAATCCATGAGAATAAATATCCATAGGACTTGTGGTATTTGATCCACAACGATATTTGCAAATGCGTGTTAATATGGATTAAATCCATATTAGCATTGGATCATCAATGTGCATTGGATGTTTTATTCCATACGTGAGTAGTCAAATAGTATCGTTGAATCATGAATGTGCATTGTGCCTTTGGTATTTGTAGTAAAGACGAGATCATCTCGTCTTGCTATAATACAGAGATCATGTTTCCGTAAGTAATGTATATCAATTGCACATAATGAAATAATTATGTTCACACAATTGTTGTTCATACCTTGTTCCATGTTTCTTTGATCCATTTGCTCTTATTGTTTGGGAATATAATATTGTACTACAGAACGAAAAACATAAGAAGTGTTGTCATTTCTTTTTAGTTGTAAAGAGTACAAAATGCATAAAGTCTTCGAATGTCATGACAATTGTCCGACAAAAAGCATAAGATTCTAGTAATTCCATGCCTACGCTTACAAAAGATAGCATAAACAACTATATTCTCAGAAGGGGAAATCAGCTAGAATCATTCATACAAGGAAAAAAAAATACAAAAACAATAATATTTGAAAAGGTTAAAATGAAATATTAATCTGTAAAGAGTTAAAAGGAAAAAGAACATGGTTGTTCAAGTGATTCAACACAAACAGGTTTCATAAAAATGTTGACTTCTCATGTTTTAGTTCCATTAATTTACAATATAGAATTTACCCCGTGAAAAATGATTTTGACATCTTGATATACAAAATTGGCCTTTTGAGACTTTACATTATAGGGCCACATTCCTTGTGGGGCACAGGTTGCATGAAAATGATCCTATGCTTGACATTCATATCAGACCAAACATTTTTACTTTGCAACCTTCGTACCTCCTAGTTGAACAAGGAATAATTCAAAGGAAAAAGCACAGTAGCTAGCAGAGCTATAAGAATTGGGAGTGAGGGGGATTTGTAAGAAACCTTTATAGTAAAATACCATCTATCTAAATGTGAACAAGGAATAATTCAAAGGAAAAAGCACAGTAGCTAGCAGAGCTATAAGAATTGGGAGTGTGGGGGATTTGTAAGAAACCTTTATAGTAAAATACCATCTATCTGAATGTGAACATGGCCAAACAAGGGCCTACAAGGAGATCGACTCAATAAGACTATGGCATAGCACTTGCGTTCATAGGGTACTAAAGAATACCCCTAAATTTTATTTCTCCCTTTCAGTCCTATATGCTTAATACCCCTCCTAATGTATTTTTTAAATTAATACACCCTTATTTTCACCATGTATCCTAGGTAGCTTTTTCTATCACATTTTTTATTACCCTTTTTTTCTATCCTTTCTATGACAAGGGTTGTATGCGTTAGCATTATGTTGATTCTAAATCCATGAGAATAAATATCCCTAGGACTTGTGGTATTTGATCCACAACGATATTTGCAAACGCGTGTTGATATGGATTAAATCCATATTAACATTGGATCATCAATGTGCATTGGATGTTTTAATCCACGTGTGAGTAGTCAAATAGTATCGTTGAATCATGAATGTGCATTGTGCCTTTGGTATTTGTAGTAAAGACAATAGATCATCTCGTACTACTATAATACAGAGATAATGTTTCTGTAAAATCTGCATGATGTGGTCTACCGGCAAACTGGCAAGGACGCCACTTGCATTATCGGTGATGTGACCCAGGTTCAATCCCCACGGCGGATGTGTATAAGAAGTATTACTCAAAACAAATATATATATGTTTCTGTAAGTAATGTCTATGAATTGCACATAATGAAATGATTCTGTTCACACAATTGTTGTTCATACCTTGCTCCATGTTTCTTTGATTCATTTGCTCTTATTGTTTGGGAATATAATAGTGTGCTACAGAAAGAAAAATATGTGATGTGTTGGCATTTCTTTTTAGTTGGAAAGAGTACAAAATGCATAAAGTCTTCAAATGTCACGACAATTGTCCGACAAAATGCATAAGATTCTAGTAATTCCATGCCTACACTTAAAAAAGATAGCATAAACAACTATATTTTCAAAAGGGGAAATCAGCTAGAATCATTCATACAAGGAAAAAAAATACAAAAACAATAATATTCGAAAAGGTTAAAATGAAATATTAATCTGTAAATTGTTAAAATGGAAAAAGAAAGGTTGTTCAAGTGATTCAACACAAACAGGTTTCATAACAATGCTGACTTCTCATGTTTTAGTTCCATTAATTTACAATATAGTATTTACCCCATGAAAATGATTCTGACATCTTGATATACAAAATTGGCCTTTTGACACTTTACATTATAGGGCAACATTCCTTGTGGGGCATATAGGTTGCATCCAAATGATCCTATGCTTGACATTCATATCAGACCAAATATTTTTACTTTGCAACCTTTGTACCTCCTAGTTGAACAAAGAATATACACAGGTCAACATAATTCTCCATTGTAAACCAATGGAGACAAATAAACTCACACAACTGATAAATCCATGAAGAAAAGAACAGCAAATATTTGTAGCTCTGAGCAAATCCATGCTTGTTATATCTCTTGCAGAACCTCTGTGTATGACTGGCCTTTTGAAAGTATGCTCTGCAGGGAATTGTACATAAGCCATTATTACTTCTTACAGTAGAAACACATCATTTTAAGGTATTCAGTTCCTTTTAAGATGGATCGATACCATCGTTGAGGAACATCTTAATTCCAAACACAGTACAAAAAGATAATGCAGACATTTAAATGCCATTTAAACATGTTATTGGCACCTGCCAACCAGAAAGACTATTATTTTATCCCATCACAAATGTTGACCATGAATCTCAAGCAGATCTCACAAGCAACTCTCTGTCCTAAAAAATAACTGCCCACAGCCGGTATCTCATTAACATAATCATTGCATTCAACGTTGCATCTCTGATCTTTAGGAATTCTTTACTGCTCCATAGTTACAGACAAGCTTTAAACAAACTTCTCTTTAAACACAGATTTCTCTATTGCAGGGGTGGGTTGACTAAGTTCTCTTATGATGCAAGCACACTGAACTAGCCTCTACACTCAGATTTTTGCATTTGATTTTAACCAATATTCGCCCAAATTCATGGATACATTGTAAATTTCCGGTTACTATTCCATCATTTTTTTCTTTTCCACTGTATGGGACCACTGGTCATTAAGTCAAGAATGGAGACATAGAGAACTATACTAGGTAAAGCGAAAAAATTCCCTTCCTACCAAAAATTAAGTAAAACATTACACATATTGGACTGCCCGACACTTCTCTGGATCTACTATGTGTGGGACGAGGTACTTCTCTGGATCTACTGTGTGGGACGAGGTACATTACACATATTTGACTGCCCAATACTTCTCTGGATCTACTACGTGTGGGACGAGGTAGTTCTCTGGATCTACTGTGTGGGACAAGGTACTCCAGGTACTTCTCTGGATCTACTATGTGTGGGACGAGGTATTCCCGGTACTTCTCTGGATCCCCTGTGTGGGAGACGAGACTCGTGTTGTGCTATTCGCATATGGGTAGTACATACCCTACCCCTTCGAACCGTGGAGTTCTCGTCCATCCGCCAAGGAGGCATACTGGCTCGAATGTGATGTCAACAATTAGCTTCAGCTATGTAATTATGCTAGACTGCAACTGATCCCTCCCCAGACAATCAAAACTCTTGTCAAAATCAAGGAACATACTGCAATGCCTGGTTCTAGTAGTCAAAAATTATCCAATGGGTTCGATTCAGTTGGATCATATGAATATTCTTGCAAACGATTTCACCAAACTTTGACGAGAATCCAAGAATTTCAAAATTTCGTGCAAATGAAAACTTGTGAATAAAATTTCAGGAAAGAACCCACTCCCTAAAGAAAGAATCTTCGGAAAATAAACGCTACAGAACCCTAACATAACTACCGTAAAGAATCACTATAGGAGAATTTACAATTACAAGGCAAAATTTTGTTGCACTGAACCTTGAAGAAACAAGGGTATTCGAAACGCTTAACTAGGTCTTATTGTTAAACGTCTCCACCACAAAAACTAAGACTGCCTAGTGCAACGCAATTCTCAACTAAATTCAAAAAAAATTGCTTCAACATGACACCCATTGCAAATTTATCAAAAAACAAAGTCGCCCAAAACCGAATCCAAACCCCAAGGTTCCAATCACACGGATCCACCAACAGACCAGACGTCAAGATCGCTCACATTTAAATGCTACACTCTATTTTATTTAAAGATCCCGAAGAATATTCAAAAACTAATTTGAACAACAACAAAGGCAAACTTGTAAAACAATCCGCGGTCGCCATTCCATGCTTGAAATAGCAAGCGATATAAATGTGACACCAAACAGAGAAAACAAAACGCAAATTAATCTCCGATAACTGCTTACCGAAGTCCCGCTAATATCAAACATCATTGAATGCCCTGAGAATCGAACCGACGATCCTTAACTCTCTGGGCGAGCCGCCACGAGAGTCGAACCCTGGACCTGCTCTCCCCTCGAAACCAAAAGACTAGAAAGCGCACGGAACTATCAGGTCTCGATCCTCCCTCCCTACAGTAAGACTATCCAGAGCGACAGACGCGGAGCAAACAAATTTGTATGTCGCGCGTGCCGCGATCATTGACGGTGACGGAGAAGACGAATGAGGACCTCTCCCTTTCCGTCACTTAACGGACGCGTTTCGCTATCCCCCGGAATGTTGCCACGGCTTTGACCTGATGACTGTCAGACCACACGTACGAACAAAACAACTATTTTCACTGTGGGGATGATGGTATTCATTGTCGACGTGGGCGAGGTGGCGCATTTTTATTTGCCCAAGATTGCATGGCGGCTTACGTGGACACGAGGTAGGGCTCCACGTAGCTCAAAATAAATGTTGCAAACTTAATAAATGTTATCCCTGTGGTCATATGCCGAGTGCCTCGTCATTGGGCAGGTGTGACGCGATTCACGAGCTTGGGTGCGTAATTAAAGTGAAGTTGGGTACCTGCATCGTTTTCACGTCGGGAGGTTGGGGGCCTATAGCCTCGTGGCAGCGGGTTATTAAATTGACCATTAAATTGTGGGGCGTGGTACTTTATTTATTGAGATTGTGGTTGTTCTTTTTTTCCTTTTCTGCTATTTTACTCACATGGTAAAACATTTTTCTTCAGGTAAAGAAGAAGAATCTGGTCAATGGTACTTGATTATTTAGGGAATGGAACAAAGTTGTCAACCGGTCAAGTGGTTTATCTGATTGTTTAAAAAATCAAACTACTTCACTGATATATATTTGGTTGTTATCAATTAATTTATCTTTTCGTAAACTATAAGTTTTTTAAAAGGGTTCCAATCTTCTTTTCGTAAACTATAAGTTTTTTAAAAGGGTTCCAATCTTCTTGTACAAAGTATAAGTTTTTTAAAAGGGTTTTATCTCTTATATAAAAATTTGAACTTTATAACATATGTTTATAATTGAAAGAAGTAAAAATTAATGCCAATAGACAGTTGCCCTACTGGCTAGAGATGGTGGTTGTTTCTTAAGTGGTCTTGTGTTCAAACCCCTTGAAGTGGTTGTTGATGTAATTTGTAAAAGTTCTCCTGAAGGGAAAAAATAATTAATTAATTAAAAAGGATACAAGATATTTTTATAATTTATATTGAAGAATATAAAAGCTAATTAAAAACAAATATAAACTATAATTAAATATTTTTATTATTTTAAAAAGATAATTTTATGTTTGATTGAAATGTAAAGGAAATATAAATTTTTATATATTAAAACTTGTTCTAGATGGTAATGATTTAGGAGTATTTATAAAAAATTAATATATTATATTTTTATTATTTATGAGTGAAATATTTATTAAATAATTAATTATTTTAAAAATATAATTAACAATTTATTTCTTTAATTTATTAGGTATAACATTTTTATATTTTAGTTAGTGAAAATTTGATTATTTATTTTTAATATTTAATTTGGTTAAAATGTATAAAAAAAATTATTTTATATTTTATTGAATTTTAGAAAATATAAATTTTTACATATTAAAACTTGTTCTAGATGGTAATGACATAGTGTACATTTGCTTATATATATAAAAAATTAATGTATTATATTTGTATTATTTATGGATAAGTATTTATTAAAAATATAATTAATCATTTATTTCTTTAATTTATTAATTATAACATTTTTTAAATTTTTATTTAATTAAAATTCAATTATTGATTTTTAATATTTAATTTAGTTTAAGTGTGTAAGGTTTTTTAATTTTATATTTTATTAAGTTTGATGAAGTAAAATGTGAATAAAATATAATTTTTTATATATTAAAACTTGTTCTATATGGTAATGACCTAGGAGCATTTGCTTATAAGTATTTGTATAAAAAAATTAATATATTATAGGGTTGTTTTGTATTTGTATTTATTAAAAAAAAAAAATTAATAAACTATGTGTGGTTTCTATTGGGGCCACTTCCATTACCAAAACAAAACATTATATTGCTCTCATTACATTTCTAACAAGTTAATTAAAGCATATCCAACTCTATCTTTCTAAGGGAGATATTCTTCCTTTACCCTTCTATCAAAGATATTATTCTTCATCTTCCTCAAACTCCTAAGTATTCACAATCAACTCCTATATCAAATGCCTTCAAAATTTTAAATTTTGTCAAGATGAAATTCAACACTACAAATGGCTAGAATATTTGTTGCCCAACTTCTATATCCAAAAATATAGTCTATAATCATCTCACAATTTCTTAATACATTTTTTTAGGGTTATTCATTCCCCTAATATTCCATGATCTTATTTTCATTGTTATTTTTTCATTTTATTTGAGGGTTTAGCCCCACTTCTTGTTAACACTTGTGATATTTGTTTTTGTTTTCCCATATCAATATTCCTTTGTGTTTCTTTTCTCTTTGTTTTTGCTTCTTAGGTCTTCCTCTCTCTTTTTTTCATTCTTAGCAATACTTTCATCTTCATCAATCTCTTCAATCTTCTCACACTGCTTATAGTAAGACTTATCATCTTTAGGTTTGCCTTATTATGAAGGATTTGAAGTGCAAGGAATAACTTAAAAAGCACAATCTTCTTTATATTTCCCTAGAGAGCCTAAAGTGCAAGGATGCTCTTCTATAGCAATTACATTCTTATTTTACCATGAAAACCCTAAATTGTTATGGGTTTCCTCCAACCTCATTTATATATTATTTTGTCTTGAAACCTTAAAGTGCAAGAGATAACATCTTCACCACTTTCACTTTTATTACCTGAAGAGGATTCTATACGACTAGAGGAAATTGAAGATGATTTACCTGGAATAAACTTGACCTTTTTTGTTATCTTTGTTTTGGGTTTTATCTCCACATCTTCTTTTGCACCTTTAATTCCTTCTAAACTTGCCAATTGAGATGGTCGATAGAACTTATTTGTCTCTTCTTTTGGAGTGGAATACCCTTGATCTGGTTTAGCTTCTATTATTGTATGATTTCTTTGTTTCATCTTGAAGTTTATCTCATGGCTAAATATTTTTGTCTCTTTCTTTATAGTTTTTACTTTGCAAACTCTTGCCATGTGTCCAATCTCAAAACAATTGTGGCAACAAAATGCAATATTTTCATAATCTATTTGTTGATCCCATTCTCTTGATTCAGATTTAATCTTAATGGATTGTGGCAAAGGTTTTGAAATATCCATAGCAACACATATTCAAGTATATATAGCATGCTTTCGCTCCTTAGTTGGTCCTTCCTTAATAAATTTCCCTAGGGTATTTCCAATATTTTTCAAAACATCCTTATTTATAAGCTAATATGGAAGTCCAAAAAGCCTAATCCACACTGCAAGCTTCTTAATAGTTTTTGTCTCAATGGAAAAAATTTCATTATATGGTTTCAAATAAAGTGTATCTCTTCCCCTAAACCATGGACCACCAACCATTATTTTATCTCTAATTTCTAAACTGGAAAAGATGATGAGGAAAAAACCTTCATGAAGAAAATTCACAGAATAATTTGAATTCAATCCCCACCTCCACTTGATCCAATTTTGAATCTCCAAAAACCCTGGCCATGATCTAGGGATCTTATATATTAAACCTCTACTTTTAAGAACTATTATATCATTCTCAATCATCTCATCCTTAATACTTACTTTTGGTGTACCATCTGCTACCTAGATTGAACTTACCATGTATTCGTTCTTCTACTTATCTCTAGCTTGGGCCTTCATACTTCCAACTAGGGCATTTTGATTTCTAGATAGGGCATCCTAACTTCCCATTAGGGCTTTCAAAAATGACTTTCCTTCCACAATAGCTAATGGGGCTTGCTCTTGGCTTGCACTCCCTCTTGGTTCACACTCCCTTTCTACATGCACTCTCTCTTGCCTCACACTTACTCCAGGCTTGCACTCCCTCCTAGCTCACAATTGCTCGTGTCTCTTCTAATTTATTAAATAATTAATTATTTTAAAAATATATTTAATAGTTCATTTCTTTAATTTATTAGTTATAATGTTTTTTATTTTTTTTAATTAATTAAGAATTGATTATTTATTTTTTAATATTTAATTTGTTTTTTTTATACATAGGGGAATTGGCAACTGCCTTTTCTTTTTGAACAACTGGTCACAGGGTCAAATCACATTGCCTCCAATCATAGTGTCAAATCATGGAGCTACCACTATAACCCCTACCTCGCCTCTGTAAATATGACCTGGAGTGAGGGAGGCCCCCGTGGCTCGGGGTTGGTACCGTCGTCATCAAGATGGCGCACACTCAGCGGATTCTAGTTAGACTACTACCTTTGCCCTAGAGTGGGCATGCCCACGAGGTTTGAACCTAGGTTTCCTCTTGGTAAGTGCCCAACGTCTTACCAATCCACCTAGCCCACGTGGACATTTAATATTTAATTTAGTTTATGTCATCTTGTTGTTTAATATATTTATATTAAATATTTATATATATATCAAATAGATAATCATAATGAGTAAGACAATGGATATTTTCTAAGGAAAAAATAATAAATCGATAGGGTTGTTCGCATGTGTGGCTTGTTGGTGATTGGAAATAGCTCCCTCCAGTTGAGAGATCTCGAGTTTCCCTATACGGATGTGAGACCGAACGAACACAAAAAAATCTCTTGTGGCTTTCCTCTCGATAGAGGTATACCTGTATGGGACAACACTGTCAGCCACCTAAGAGCAACTCTAGAGGTTTTTCACTACCCAAGATTTTTTAGTGGTTATAACCAACTCTCCTATGAAGAAAAAAAAGATCGACAAGGCTAGTCCAGTGGGATAACACAACAGTTTGGGGTTTGGCTCTTCTTCAGGAAGTCCAAGGTTCAAACCGTGGTGTGTGTGGTTGTGTGTTAATCCTATATTGATAAATTTAGCTCTTAACCTTATGAGGGGTCATGGCTAATATAGGAATGCTCAACTCTAAGCGGTTGTAGGGGTTTCTCACACTAACCAAATTAAATATATATATAATTTATTTTTTGGTTCGAGCTTTGGCTCTTCTTTGGGAGGTCCAAGGTTCAAATTGAAATGTGTGTGTGGTTGTGTGTTAAATTCCCTATTGATAAGCTAAACTCTCCTCCTTATGAGAGGTCATGGTGGGATGGGGATGCCCAGCCCTGACCGTCGATTGTAGGGGTTTCTCACACTAACCAATTCCAAAAATAAAAAAAAAATTGGCAAGGCTAGAATAAAGTTTTTGAAAAATGACTCATCTTTCAAAAGTCGTATATTTGCATAGAATTGTATGATTTAAATGATTCATATGTCATTTTATGTGGAATTTAAAGAATTTTGAAATAAGTGGTCATACGAAAGAATCCAAGTAGTATTGAGGGAGATAAAACCATGTCAAGATAATAATTCTTAACAAGGGCAACATTAGGGTAAATTTCTCCAAAAAAATAGCTCATCTTTTAGGAGCTATATCTTCGTGAAGGATTGTCTAATTCAAATGATTCTTGGTTCAAATTATTCTTGGACCAATTTGTGCATAATTTGAAGAGCTTTAAAATAAGTGGTCATATGAAGGAATTTGATTAGTATTGAGGGAGATGCGACCTTATAATGTCAATCATCCGAAACAAGGGTAATGACAAATTTTCAAGTCATGAGAAATGAATTTGTATATATCTATTAGCTAGGGTTTGGATAATGGAAGAAGCAATGGAGGGCTAGGGCATCAGTAAGGTGGGATATTTTATCTAGGTATAGAATTTTTCAACTAAGTTTCATTTATCCCTTCATTATCTTAGAAGTTTTGCATGCAAATTATTGTAGGTTTATTTTCAAATAATATAATTGCTATAGAATATACTGATGAATTTTAGTAGATATGAGTCATGTATTCCTCCTCAAGGACTAATTTATAGTTAAATCCTTAGAATCATCCCTAGCAGTAGGGGTTTAGGAGGACCTCACAGAGCAACAATCCTCATTGCTCAAAGATAAAGCAATCATTGGTAAATTTAATAGGTCTTGGCAAGGGTTTTCAACTCTGAGAAGATGGATTCATGGGAGATGGAAGTCTCCAAGAGTGACTTTATCCTTTCTTCCCAAAGGTTTTTTCTAACCATTTTCTATTCCATAGAGGAAATAAATAACCCTAAAATGTGGTCATTGGTTTATGGGAATTGCAAGACTCTTCCTTACTCGATGGTATGAAGGTTTCGCACTTGAAAAATAAATCTATCCTAGTACTAGTCAAGGTCGAGATGCATGGGTTACCCATTGAACTCTAGGAAATGGATACCTTCAAGACAATAGACAACACTTTGGGAGAATCCTTTGAGATTTCAGAAACTACAAAAGCCAAAGTCTTTGCTATTTATGCTCGGATAGTGATCACGATTGATATTAGTAAATCCTTACCATAATCATTCTTATGTATGGGGGTAAGTTATGGATCTAAACCATGGATTATGAAAACATACCTTTCAGATGAAGAAGATGTCATGAGGTGGGGCATATTAAGAGACCATACCCTAAGAAGAGTCCAGCTAAAATATATGTAGAAAATCGTAAGAGAAACTTACAAATGGATATGGATGTGGATGATTTTCAACTTCCAAAAAATAGGTCTAGACAAATGAAAGTAATAGTGGAGATCGGTAAGTAAGGATATTGGAAGAAATACCAATTCTTTTGATGTTTTATCCTATGAAGAAAAAGTAGATCAGATCTTAGAGGACATGGTACAATAGGATCATAATATTAACAAGGAATCATCTACTCAATATGATCCCAATTTAGGGATGAACATTCATGCTAAACCTAAGGAATGTGCCTTATCAAATTTTGAAGACTCTCTTGAAGTACCATGCACCATTAAAAATAAGAAAAGTTGTAGAGAAAATCCAATGCTAGATATTAATACCTCTACCATTATCAAGGAAATACTAGAAAATGAGTAGGATAAGTCAAGGTTCCTTAGTAGAGCCAAGAGAGGATAAATCTAATGAAAATAACGTTATGAAAGAATGTTAAGGAATAGAATAATAAGACCTAATCCTTATACTGGTAAGAAAAAAACCTGCAAATTATTAAAAGAGAGCCAAGGAAGTAAGAGTTGGTTGAACTTCTCTTTACCAAACCACAAAATGATATCGGTAACTCGTAGGAGGGGCCAACAACCTCTAATGAGATATGATTACCATATCATGGAATATAAGGGGTGCTAATGTCCCCTCAAAGCAGAGGTATATTAGGGACCTCTATTTAAGTAATAAGACCGATATTCTTTGTACCTAGGAAACTAAAACGACAAAGGAATAAGTTTACAAAACTATGAAAGTAGTATGGGCAAGATGTAAATGAGATGTTTTAGATTCCAAAGGAGTGAGAGAGGGAATTCTAACATGTTGGAATCCAATTAGAACCTCCTATGAAACCATTTATAAAACTAGGCATTGGATATCCTCATTAGTCACATGCTACTTTGCAGATATTTGTTTCATCCTTATGAATGTCTATGGATCGATAACTCAGACAGGCAGATCAAAAGTATGGAATAGGATTAAAGCCTTTATGATAAGTAAAGACCAAGAAACTTGATTCATGATCATAGGAGATTTTAGTACCATAACCAAACTGGATGAAAAAATTAGGAGAATTAGGAAAATAACTCAAAGTATGAGATATTTCTCAACTTTTATTCAAAATAATAATATATGGGAGGTTGAGTTTGAAGAGGGCAACTATACACAGACCAAGAATAGGACAAGCCAAAACCTAATAGCAAAAAACTTAGATAGATGCATACTCTCATATCATTTGCTAAATGAAAGGACTTGTGCTAAAATTAATACCTTGACAAGGATTGGTTCAAATAATTGGACAATAAGATTAAATTGGTGGCAAGTAAATTCAAAAAATATCATATTTAAAATATTAGCAAATGTGGGAAGACCATTCAATTTGTTGATATGATAACATAGACATGGAATTCTTCAAGAAATGGTGGGTTGTATACACTTCCAAAACAAATTAAATCAATGACATCTTACATTAAAAGAATGGAACAATAATACTTTTGGAAATAATTTTGAGAAGAAATGACTATAAGAGAAATTTTCAAATTTCTAAAAAGGTGAGCACAATAATCCAAGCTCAAAGGAAAGGGAGTTGCTTAGTGAATATCATAATATTTTGAGCAAGGAAGAGAAATTTTAGAGATTAAAATTGAGACAAATGGCCTAATAAGTGGGACTTAAGGCTAGTAATAACATTGACAACATCACCTATTAACAATTTGTAAATGATACAACCCTTTTTTGGAGGGTAGGGAAAAACGAGATCAAATCTTTGAATAACTATTAAAGGATTATAAAACAACATTAGGGCAATAAGTTAATAGGACAAAATCCAACATAGTCATATAGGTCATCAACATATTATATGTCATTGTATATTATGCCAAAATCGGTAGGAAAAATTTTAATCTATATTATGCGGTCATTTTTGTGATCGGGATTACATGATAAAAGGAAATTTTATCTGGTGAAATGGAGCAAGGTGTGTGATGATAAAAGTAGAGGAGGTCTCAGTTTAAGAGTTCTTATGAATACAAACTTAGCTCTAAGGCAAAAGTAATTTAGAGATTGTACAAAGTGAGTCAAGAACAATGGACAAGAATTATTCTAAGTACGTTGAGCCCAATGACCCAAGCTTAATATTTACTAAGTTCTCACTACCAAATGGATTTGCACTATGGAATGGTTTAAAAAAAACACATTTGATCTAGTGATTAAAGGTCCAAGATGGGTGGTTGGAATTAGAGAAAAATATATATTTGGATGGATACTTGGTGTGATTAAATCCACTCAATCTATATCCAATTTTGTAACCACATATGAGATTACTTCAAGATAAATATGGTGATAGAGTTTCAAAAATTATGCGCAAGGATCAAGAAGGAAGATATAAGTGGAAAGAATTTTTTTTTTTACAAGTATACTTGACATTGTTGCCAAGAGGCAGTTGAGTAGAAAGATAACAATAGTGATTATTTTGAGAGGAGTCAAGGATAAGCTGATTTGGGAGTTGAATAGCTTAGGATAATACACAATAAGATAGCTTAGGATAATACACAATAAGAGATTAGATATAATGTAAAGCACTATCAAAAAATAAATAAGTTAAGAATATGGAGAAATGTTTAGGATAGCTTGAGCATTCTAAAAGTTAAAATGTTTGTATGGCTAGTAGGTCATAGGAAATTTTTTATCCTATGATAACCTAATGAAAAAGGGTTTTCATGGCCCCTCACAATGTGTTCTATGTAAAAAGGAGGAGGAGAGTATAGACCATATCTTGGGACACTGTTCAATAGTCTAGGAACTATGGCAATGGATTCTTAATATGTTTGGTAAATGCATGGTGATAAATGGTAGAATTGAAGAATAGTTAAAGCAAAGATAAAGCACTTTTAAAAGTGAGGTATTATATATAATTTGGAATACATTGAAATATACAATGCTTTAGACTGTATGGTTGGAAAGGAATAAATAAATATTTAAAGGAAAGAAAAGTAGCTTAGAAGTAATGAAAAGGAAGGTTTGTTTAGACATAGAGGAGTCTAAACCAACCCTATCAACTCATCCAATCCCTAATCTTGAGGTAAAGATCCTTGATAGATGAATTCAAGTCATCAAATAGAATCATGATGTTGGGTACAGGAGAAACAAAAGGAAGAAAAATATTATAAAGTGAAAATCACTAGAAATGAAGTTGGTCAATATGAATTTTAATGGAGCATCTAAAGGAAATCCAAGACCAACAGGAAGAGGAGGAATAATTAGAAATAATAGGGGTGAGATTTTGTCACATTACGCTTTCAATAGTGGATTTAAGATAAATAATGAAGCTGAAGCTTGGGTGGCTTTAGAAGGGTTCAAAATATGTAGAAAAATGAAATGGAATAGAGTATGGAAGACAATTCAGTAATAGTAATAAATACAACTTGAGTAAAGCAAAGGCTCCATGGAACATACAAGAGATTATTGTGGAAAAACAAGACTTTATTATAGATTTTGAAGAAATTGGGTTTACGGATACATTAAGGAAAAGGAACAAATGTGTAGATAGGCTAGCCAATAGAGGGGTTTTAGTAGAGGATCATGAAGTTAATTTCTCTTTTCATGGTTAGAGGAAGTAGTAAGTTTAGCTAAAGCTTACAATAAAATATTGACTACCTAAATCGAATAATGATTAAGATTTAGTTTAATGTTTTCTATTGGTAATTTATGTTGTAAATAATAATAATAATAAATATGTATAACAACTCATTAAAATATTTATGTTAAATAAAATGGTGTAAATAATAATAATAATAAATATGTATTGTTTATGATATGGAAGTGAGCCTCGCCTTTTCTTGTTTTAGATGTGAGCACAACTAGGAAGTAAGTGTGAGTAGGAAACAAGTGCAAGCAAGGAGCAAGTCTTACCTTTTCTTATTCCAAATCTTTGAGAAAATTCAAAATATAAAGGATTTTTATGAGAAAAAGCTAGGCAACATGGTAGGAAAGTTATTTTTGAAAGTCATAATTAGAAGTAGCAATGCCCTAGTTAAGTATAAGAGAAAGATCAAATCTATAGCAAACTTGATCATTACAAATGTTACACTAGAAGTGATTACTAAGGATGAGATGATCAAGTATGACATAATTATTCTTAAAAGTAGAGGGTTGACATTTATGTTCCACATATACTAGCCATGCTTTCCAAAGATTAAAAATTGGGTCGAGTGGAAGTGGGATTGAATTATGGTAGGATCCTACTATAAATTAAACTCAAATAAACACACTCTCACACAATTGCTTGGAAATAAACTCACATAAACATCACATTAATATTCGGAACAAAATACACATTATAACAAAAATTTGCATAAAGGAACAATCTCACAATAAGATAGAATCGCAGGCCTCTTCGAGGGGGCAACCTCCTTCAACACTTCATTAACTTGCAAAAATATGAATACATTGGTGCCTTCTCGGGTATTTAAAGAGTTCCCTTCCATGGTTGGCTTACATGCAAAATGCCACCTGGATTACATGCATAATGCCACCCGAATTACATGCATAGTGCCACTCGAATTACATGCACAATGCCACTCGAATTACATGCACAAGGCCACCTTACATAACCTATCTACCATGTGTTACATAAAAAGGGTGCCATTTGTCATAGGCACTACATAAGCTAAAACTTAGAACATTACAAAATATTAATCATGGGTACTACCCACGTTCTCTAGGAATTATTACATCATGGAAGTTATTACATTAAGGGTTAGGATGGGATCCTAACATGTCCTTCCCCTTGAAGAAGCTTTGTCCTCAAAGCTGAAATGAGGAAACTATTGCTGGAGTTGGTGGAGAGACTCCCATGTAGCATCTTCAGGTTGAAGCCCCCGCCACTGAACAAGGACCTCTGTAATTGTACGGTTGCGAAGAGTGCGAGTCCGACGATCCAACAACTGCTCAGGTTCAAGTAAGATGGAGCCTTCTTCATCCAATTCAGGAAGTGTTGATTGAACCTGTACCTATGTGCCCACAACTTTTTTGAGAGAGGAAACATGAAAAATAGGATGAAGCTTGGAAGTAGGTGGGAGAGCCAATTTGTAAGTTGTGGGGCCAATCCTTTGTAGAACCTGGTAAGGACCATAGTATTTTGCGGCAAGCTTCTGGCACCTACGGAGTTGTAGGGATGATTGTTTGTACGACTGCAAGCGAAGGAAGACCATATCACCTACATCAAAACTACGCTCAGAACGATGTTGATCAGCTTGTTGGCGCATCCGATTCTGGGCCATGTTCAAATTCTGCTTAAGTTGGCGAAGGACCTCGGTGTGTTGACTCAGAGTATTGTCGACGACCTGGACCTTGGAGCTGCCAGGAATGTAGGAGGAAGGCGTAGGTGGAAGGCGCCCGTAAACTGCCTCAAATGGTGTGAGTTTGGTTGCGGTATGATAGGAAGTGTTGTACCACCATTCGGCCAAAGAAAGCCATTTTGCCCATTGAGTAGGATGATCTGAGACAAAGCAGCGAAGGTAGGTTTCCAAGCATTTATTAACAACTTCTGTTTGACCATCCGTTTGTGGATGGTAGGCTGAACTCATTTTGAGTTGAGTCCCCTGCAACTTAAACAACTCTTGCCAAAAATGACTAGTAAAGGTGGGATCACGATCAGATACAATGGAGGTGGGCATGCCATGAAGGTGAAAGATGGAGTCAAGAAAAATTTGTGCAATAGTGGATGTTGTGTAAGGATGGGCAAGGGCACAAAAGTGAGCATACTTTGAAAGGCGGTCCACTACCACGAAAATAACTGACTTGCCTCCAGATTTAGGTAGCCCTTCTATAAAGTCCATGGAAATGTCAGTCCAAACCTGATCTGGGATAGGCAGTGGTTGAAGAGTGCCCGAAGAGTGCACTGTTTCACCTTTCATCCTTTGACATGTGTCATAGGCAGCAACAAAAGAGCGGATGTCACATTTCATACCTTTCCAAAAGAAGGTGCGCTTGAGTCGCTCATATGTTTTAAGGAACCTTGAATGGCCTGCAGAGGGAGTGGCATGCAATTCCTTCATGAGGAGCTCTCGAAGTGGGGACTTATGAGGCAGAACCAGGCATTGATGGTAGCATAGATCATGGCCATTCCAACTATACCCTGGTGCAGAATCTGGATCATCCATTAGTGAGGCTACCAACGCTTGCAAATCTGCATCCTGACGTGCTTCTTGATGCAAGGAATCAATCCATTGGGGGAGTGGTGCTGAAATGGCACACAACATACTTATGGTCTCAATTTGGTGAGAAAGAGCATCAACCACAATATTCTCCTTTCCCTTTTTGTAGGTGATATCATAATCATAGCCCATGAGTTTAGACACCCACTTTTGTTGGTCGGGTGTGGCAACTCTTTGTTCCAAAAAATATTTGAGACTTTGGTGGTCGGTTTTGATGGAGAAGTGATGCCCAATGAGGTAAGGTCACCAATGCATGACTGCATGCAATATGGCCAACATTTCCTTAGCATATGTGGATTTCCCCAGATTACGATCAGAGAGTGCCTTGCTAGTAAAAGCCACAGGTCATCCTTCTTGCATCAATACTGCCCCAATACCATGACCAGAAGCATCACTTTCAATGACAAATGGTTTAGAGAAATCTGGCATGGCTAAAATGGGAGTGGTGGTCATAGCATGCTTGAGTTCAATGAAGGCTTGGTCAGCAGGCCCTGTCCAAGTGAAGGAATATTTCTTCAACATGGAGGTGAGGGGGGCAGCTATTTTCCCATAATTGCAGATAAATTTGTGATAATAGCCCGTAAGCCCTAAAAATCCTCGAAGTCCCTTGAGGGTGCGAGGTTTCGGCCACTCTTGAACTACTTGAATCTTCTTAGGGTCAACCTTGATGCCATCCTATGAGACAATGTGTCCCAGATACTCTACTTCAGTCAGACCAAAGGAACACTTGGACTTTTTGGCAAAAAGTTGATGGGTTGCCAACAACTGTAAAGTTTGATCCACATGATTGAGGTGCTCTTCCCATGTGCGGTTGTAAATCAAGATGTCATCGAAGAACACAAGGATGAACTTCCGTAGAAAGGGCCGAAAGATGTTGTTCATAAGACTTTGGAATGTAGAAGGAGCATTTGTGAGACCAAATGGCATTACCAAGAATTCATAATGACCTTCATGAGTGCGAAAGGCAGTTTTGGGAATGTCCTCATCCTTGAGCCGGATCTGATGGTACCCAGAGCGGAGATCAAGCTTGGTGAAATACATGGTCCCGTGTAGTTCATCGAGTAATTCATCAACCACTGGAATAGGAAATTTATCCTTGATCGTAGTCTTGTTGAGTTCTCGATAGTCAATACATAGGCGCCACGAGCCATATTTCTTGGGAACAAGTAAGACTAGCGAGGAGTAGGGGCTAGTACTAGGTCGGATGACACCAACCTTGAGTAATTCTTGTACCAATTTTTCTAGTTCTGATTTCATGGCATGAGGGTACCTATATGGTCTGATATTTGGTGGTGCGCTACCCGGGAGCAATGGAATAGCATGGTCGTGAGAGCGACGCGGTGGTAGTGTAGTTGGTTCCGCAAAGACAACATCATGTTTGTGTAGAACTAGTTGTAGGTCTGATGGGGTTTCAGCCATTAGAGAAGTGGATGGTTGGATGGAGAAGAGTTGTGCAATGACCCCACGTGATGATTTCTTTAGCATTTTCTCCATACGATTTGAACTAATGAGGTGAGGTGTTCCTACAGGGGAGCCCTTGAGTAAGTGTGTCTGTCCATTTTGGGAGAATTGCATCCAGAGTTCTACGAAGTTCCAATTGATAGTGCCCAACGTACTCAACCATTGAGATCCCAAAACAATATCACATCCTCCCAACTGGAGGGTAAACATGTCCTGCTTGAGTTCATAGTCCCCTATCCTGATCTTGACATTGCGACATTTTCCTTTACAAGGTAATGTTCCCCCATTGGCTACCATGACCTCGAATGAATTACAAGTGTGGATATAGCAATTTTCCCACTTAGCAACTCGAGGATCAATGAAGTTGTGTGTGCTTCCTGAATCAATAAGGATGGTAAGACATTGGCCCTTGAAAAATCCCACAACTTTCATGGTTTGTGGAGTAGTAATGCCTGCAAGAGCATGGACTAAAATCTCTGCCTCAGGCTCCTATGTATCTTCTTCCTATGGAGAAGGTGTTTCAGGAGGGTCCTCATCATCATCACTCTGGTCAGTGTTAGCAGGTTCCTCAACATCTATCAAGAACAATTTTTTGTTTGCACACTTATGTCCTTTAAAAAAATTTTCATCACAATTATAACATAATCCTTGGGCACGACGTGCATCCATCTCCTCTGTAGTCAGTCGCTTGGGTGTAGCAGGTTTACTATCAACTAAATTTTGGGCTCGAGAAGGAAATGAAGGTCGATTTTGAGGAAACCTCGATGGGCGCCTTTGGGCTAAGAGTTTAGATTCGGCCAAATGGGCCAAACTGATAGCTTCCATCATGGACTATGGTTTCAACATCTTTACTTCGGCTTGGAGATCCCCTTTTAACCCACTGATAAAACAACTCATGAAGAACCCTTCCTTCAATCCTCTTGTCTTATTGGCCAATTTTTCAAATTGAGTTTGGTAGTCACGGACTGAGGATGTTTGTTGCAGTTTGGTCAAGGCCCTTGTAAAGTCCTCATACTCACTAGGCCCAAATCGGGTGAGTAGTTGGGACTCAAAGTCCTCCCAAGAGAGATTTGGGTTGGAATGACGTAACCATTGGAACCAGTGTAGAGCCTCAGATTCCAAGTTGAAGGAAGCCATCTGAACTCTATGATATATGGGAACATTATGAAGTCTAAAGAATTGGTCAACCCTACATAACCACCCATCAACATCCTTCCCATTAAATTTAGGGAAGTCCAATTTTGGCATTTTAAAGGATGGGTCATGGTCATGCCTTGTAGAACTTTCAGCCTGGTGTTCTATTTTGAGTGGTCCCTTCTGTAGCTTGCTACCCACTTCTATCAATGTTTCTTCTAAGCGAGCGCTAGTGGCCTCATGATCTAGACGAAGACCTTGAACCTCTTCCCTTATGGAGAGAATTGCCAAGTTCAAGTTCTCAATGGATTTTGTTAAGGAGTCCATCTGTTCTAGCTCTTTTTGATGTGCACGGGTACCCTAGGCCATTTTGGAACCTTTTGTGACCAGTTACTAAAAATAGAATTAGGTTTTAGGGCTTACTATTTTTAGTAAGTGTCCAAAAAGGTGCTTGGGTGCTATATATCAAAATGATCAGCTCGAAGAGGTGGTCACAATGAGCTATATCTCACAACACTACTTTTTGGCACCCTAAATTTTTTTTACTCCTGTTTTACCGAGTCTAACGGTGTTTACGATTTTGGATTCTGAGCTACAGTGCAAAAGTTGGGTACTGGAGCACTATCTATAATTGGTCTCTGGTCACTCACTCAATGTTTGGCTCAGCCCTGATAGTCTCTCTGACACTGCTTACCTCACTAGTCTGAAGATTCTCTGTATTGTGTAGGTTACTGTTATGACAGTTCTGTTCTGACACTGAAAACTACAATTTTTGACCTGACTGTGCTGACCTATCTGACCTGACTGTTACCTGACTGTTACTGCCACTATAAATCTAATTGTTATTCTCTAGACTATCAACTTAACTATCACCCTCATATTCTATCTCGAATTCATGCAATTTATGCTATTTTTTTGGTAGAGGATTCCTTTCTCATATGCTCACTTTTGGGGATTTGGAATGCAGGTTTACGAATAGGGAGTTTTGGTTTGTGATTTTGTTGCAGGTTGGAGTTTTAACAGAACCAAGGAATGCTAGGCAAAGGAGTATGTACCACCCATAGGCCCTCTATTATACCGTAGTGATGAACAATAGTGCTCGGACCAATATTTCAGGTCACTAC
This sequence comes from Wollemia nobilis, assembly GCA_028583015.1. Lineage (NCBI taxonomy): Eukaryota > Viridiplantae > Streptophyta > Pinopsida > Araucariales > Araucariaceae > Wollemia > Wollemia nobilis. Next base: position 1,422,730 of record JAQPPZ010004312.1, on the reverse strand, counting down.
CCAAGGAGGATTCCACACATACCCTTGAGCACACTACCTGCCTTTCTGACAATACGGGAGGGTAATCATCCGGGATGTTGTGTCCCATAGACTATGGATAATACAAGGCCAAAAATATTCCTAATGGCTAAAATTTTGTTGAACCTAGATGGTCTCCCGATATACCCGAAGATACGTGGGAGCTCAAGTCCGTGCGCGAGTTCTGTCTGAGGCCTGGGTATTGGAGCTTGATCGCCCCTCACTTCACTAGACGTTGTATGGGCTATCTAGCTTAGCCAATAATGACAGATCCTTCATGATATTTTAAAACCCTCGACACAGGGTTTCTACCTACTCAACTAAAAACTTTTTTTTTGACTGGTCTCTTTTTTTTTTTTTTTGATAATAGTAAAAAAAATTTACACGAAAATAACAGGGAATTATACCTAACAGGCAAGAATCGTTACTGTTGCAGTAGAACTTGGCCCTGGAAAGCGCTCTGATACCACTTGTTAGGATCCTACTATAAATTAAACTCAAATAAACACACTCTCACACAATTGCTTGGAAATAAACTCACATAAACATCACATTAATATTCGGAACAAAATACACATTATAACAAAAATTTGCATAAAGGAACAATCTCACAATAAGATAGAATCGCAGGCCTCTTCGAGGGGGCAACCTCCTTCAACACTTCATTAACTTGCAAAAATATGAATACATTGGTGCCTTCTCGGGTATTTAAAGAGTTCCCTTCCATGGTTGGCTTACATGCAAAATGCCACCTGGATTACATGCATAATGCCACCCGAATTACATGCATAGTGCCACTCGAATTACATGCACAATGCCACTCGAATTACATGCACAAGGCCACCTTACATAACCTATCTACCATGTGTTACATAAAAAGGGTGCCATTTGTCATAGGCACTACATAAGCTAAAACTTAGAACATTACAAAATATTAATCATGGGTACTACCCACGTTCTCTAGGAATTATTACATCATGGAAGTTATTACATTAAGGGTTAGGATGGGATCCTAACAAATTCAAACTACACTATTACTTTTCTTCTGAAAGGATTTTTCCTCATCATCTTCTCCGATTCAAAAAATAGAAATAAAATAATGGGTGGTGGCCTATGGTTGAGAGGGAGATATTATATTAAGACCATGGAGTGAGAATTTTCTATGGAGGTGGAAACTATTATATGGAGTGAGATATGGGTTAAAATTTTGGGACTTCCATATTAGCTCATCAATAAGGAGGTTTTGAATAATATTGACAATACTCTAAGGGAGCTTATCTAGGAGGGACCAACTACTAAGAAGCGAATACATATTGTATATACCTAGAGATGTATTGACATGGATTTTTCAAACCCTTTACCATATTTTGTTAAGGTTAAATATAAATCAATAGAATGAGATTAGCAAGTGGATTATAAAAATATTGCATCTTATGTCATAATTATAATGAGACTAGACACATGATAAGATATTACAAAGTGAACTATGGAGAAAAATATGGAAAATTTTGGGCATGAGACAAACTTCACTATGAAAAAAGGAGATCATATTGTAGTAGAAGGTAGATTAGAACAAGGATTTCCTATTCTAAATAAAGTGATCAAAAAATCCCATCTGTATCGTCAAATGGGAAATACCATTATGGTTTACTTGAATTAACCATTATAAGAAACAAAGGACACAAGGGATGAGGTGTTGAAATTTGTATTTTAACTTTATTGGTCAAGGTCAACATTGTATGATGTAATCATATGTAAGCCTACAAGTAATCATTATACAACATAATTATTAATTATTTATATACAAGATTAAGGGCCCAGAGCTAACCTTGTTATGGTTAAATGCTAAATTATAATTAACATTAAGATTTTATGTTATGCCAACTTAATGATATTATGTAATCATTATTATGGAGTTTTAGGTATTAGTATAAATACCCCCTCATCCACTTGATCCATTGCGTTAAAGTGTTGTAATTCTTGAATAATATAGGGTTTATTGGTGCTCAAGGGTAGCCATAATTTATCTCTATTGCTTTTATCTTTTTATTTTTTTTTCTTTTATATATGATTTGAATAAATGGATTGCTTTTATTCATTATTTAAAATTAGTGTGAAATCCAAAATGGTATCAGAGTGGGTATGAGGCATCATTGCTTGGATTGCTTCTATTCATTACTAGAAATTACTTCTTAGAGCTTCATAAGCATCTTCTATGATGTAAGGAGCAAAAGAAGAAATTTATTTCTTATTCTTATTCCTTTATAGAAAAATTAAATGGATTTTTTTTTAAATGTGTTTTTCAAAAAGGTCACTCTAGGGTTATTTTGGAGGGCAAACTTCCAACGACCATAACTTTTGCATATAGAAGCAATTTGAGCCAAATTTTCTTTCAAACCACATAATTTTTTGAGGTCTTTACATTAGCAGTATTTATTTAAGAAATTAAAATAGCTAGAGGGACATCTTGTTGTATGATTATTTTAAAGATCTATTTCTCCCATTCAAAACATTAAATTTCTAGTATATTATAAAATAAGAATCTTTGGTCCATTTTTATAGGAGAGATGGTTGGATATGAGGCATTTAAGAGCAATTACTAGATATTTTGGAGGCATATTGAAAAATGGTTTGAAATGTGCTCTTGTCAATCCCTCCTCCTCCTACTAGATGTTTGGGTTATTGGTTCATTTTATGCATGAAGATATAACCCTTCATGGTTTCTTCTCTCTTCTTTTTTTCATCCAAGTATTCTTTTGAAGTTGTAATGGCTCTTTTCATAAACAATTTCATGTAAAACCTCTTTTATGATGATAATCAAGTAACCCAAGAGCAAATCAAACTCTTCGAATAAGAAATATGTTGCAAAGAGGAAGGTTATATTCTATTATACATTCTTGGTTGGATCTATTGGGTACTGTTAACATTAATGTGCAAAAGAAGTTCATGAAGTTTGTTGGACATTTTGAGTCAAAGTTGTCATTGATGTCAAGGAACGAAGTTGTCATTGATGTCAAGGAATAAGCTACCGTTGATGTAAAAAGGTCAAGAGGAACAATGCAAAGGTTAAAGGCAAAAGAGCTTCATAATATTTTTAATATTATGTGGAAGCATAAGTTAGAAGGGTTTTTATTAAAACCATGGTTGAGCAAAAATAAAAGGCTTTTCATAAAAGCCCAAGGAAAGTTTTAATATTTATTTTATAAAATATTTAAATTCAAATTGAATTTAAATTTTATAAGTAAATATTATTTATACAAAGTGGTAAAATCAAAGAAGGCTTTAATAAAGCCAAAGGGATTTAAAAGTTAATTTATAAAATTTAAATTCTAAAGAATTTAAATAATTTATAAATTAATTAGTTAAATATCGAAGCACCGACGTTCAAGTTTGAAGGTGGAAATTGGTATATAAACTATATGCCTTAGTGGCATTTAGATATCCTTTTGCTCGAATAAGAAAAATGTGCAATCGTGTGTTGTGAGAACTCGTGCGAAGAAGGAGACAAGAATCTTGTCTTAAGCACCAGCGAAAAAGGGATAAAGTCGACGAGCGCCAAAATTCAAGAGCCATCTAGGCAGCGTGGCCTAGTGGCAAGTGGTCAAAGGCTAAGGTGCTTAGGCATGGAGTGACCCATGATCGATTCGCAATAGCAGCATTGTTTTATTGGTTGTGTTTGAAGCATCGAAGGAAAGTGGCGCATGATTTTTGCTAAGGTGCATTAGGGGAGCATTATAGAGCACGTGGTGCTCTTTACTCCCTAAGCGAGCGCCTAGCTCGCGCGACGGTTGGAGCCGTGGCTAGGGCGCTGGTTGAGGCGGCGTCGTGAGTTCGAGTCCCACCAAGGCAAAGGTAATAAAATTTTGATTATATTTTATGTTGCCTAAGGTTTGACATGAGGTCCTAGGGAGTTAAAAGGGTTAGTTAAAAAGGTTTTTAATTAATCATTATTTTTGGTTAATTGGAGGAATAAGGAGTTAGCTTTATTTTTAAATAAAGTATTTGTGTCACATTGATTTATTGAAGATTTAAAGTGTTGAGAGGACTTCTTGCCATTGAGTTATTTTAAGAAGGAGATTGTATTGACATTATTCTTGGTATTGAATATTATTTTAATTGGGAGATTATAAGGTGTATTTGGTCAATCATTTTTGTATATGTTGATGGATGCTTTCTTTAAGATGGAGTAATAAGGTGTATGTAAGTTTTGATATTTGCATTGTAATCTTGAGAGAGAGTTTTATCATCTTCTAACCTTCCTTTGAGCTTGGCAAAGAGGTGTTTGTGGTTGTGGCAGATTTTAGAGGTTCCTTCATCATCAAGAAAAAGGTATGAGCACATTCTTCCATAGTTGAGTTGATTGGTTGGTTTTCTAGAAAATAAGTTTGGAGTGAAAAGGACTTGATTAGGGTTTCCTTATTGAGTGTGTTGAGTTAATGCTTCAAGGTTTTCTAGAATAAAGAGTTGTGTTAAAACCTTGTTTTATAAGCATTGTTGTTGAAGCCATTGATTGTGTGAAGAACTTGAACTAGGGTTTGCAAAGAACATGAGTATCATTGTTATGTGAAGATTGCCTTATAAGCATTGTTGTTGAAGTGAGTTATTGTGTGAAGAACTTGAACTAGGGTTTGAAAATAACATGAGTATCATTGTTATGTGAGATTGGTTGATAAGCATTGTTGGAAACATTTTGAGTGAAGGATCATATGCTTGGACTAGGGTTTGTAAGCAAGGATTGTTTCATTGAGTGATTGGTTGAGTAGAGTTGGTTGAGCCTAGTCAAGTGAATGTGAGAAGTGATTGTTCAAGTTCCATAAAATAAACTATTCTATATTCTGAATTGATTTGAGAAAGTGATTGAGTATTGAGTTGAATTTGAAGCATATTGAGTCTCTAACAATTTTGTATGTTTCTGAAAGAGTGATTGGAAGTGATTGAGTATTGAGGTGAATGTGAAGCATATTGAGTCTCTAACAATTCTTTGTATGTTTCTAAAAGAGTGATTGAGCATTGTGATGAGTATAGAGCATATTGAGTCTCTAACAATTCTCTTTATGTTTCTATGAGATTGGACAAGTTCTAGTGTGGACTTGTTGAGCAGATTTGAGGTAAGTCTTTGAGAAGACTTGTGGATAGATTTGGGTAAGCTTTTGTGGAAGCTTACAATACATATTGAGAGCAGATTTGGATAAGTTCTTGTGAGAACTTATTGAGCAGATTGGACAAGTTCTAGAGAGGACTTGAGGATAGATTGGTGTGAGCTTTTGTGGAAGCTTACAAGGCAGATTTGAGATAAGTCTTTGAGAAGACTTGAGAGCAGAGTTGATTGATTGATTTGTTCAAACCTTGAGTTAAGGTTTGGGGCAGATCTAGCAGAGTTGATTTGAGATTGAGTCAAGCTTTGAGTTAAGGCTTGAGGAAAGAGATTGAGGATAGATTTGTGCTAGACCTAAGGACTGTGTTTAGTATAGATTCGAGGATAGATTTTGGTGCAGATTTGAGGATAGGTTTGTGCCAGACCAAAGATAGATATTGAGCAGATTTGTGCTAGACCGAAGGACTAAGTTTAGTATAGATTTGAGATAGAGCTTTGGAGGTGATAGAGTATAGAGGATGATAGTCTCTAGTGGATAGAGATCCATTAAGCTAGGGTAGTGAGGACAGGTGTCTTTAGTGGATAGAGATCCATTATCTAGAGTAGTGGGGGTAACAGTTCTTCTAGAAGATCACCAACCAGAGCAAGAGGAGAAAGGAGTTCTCCTATGGATAGAGATCCATGAACTTGATTAGGGGATTGGTGTCTCCTTTGGATAGAGGTCCATAAACATTGTAATAGGGAAAGGATTCCCAAGAGATTGATTGAGAAAATTTTAGTGAAATATTTTCTCCGTGGAGTAGCCCACATTGGGTGAACCACGTAAATTTTGGTGTCTCTATTGTGTGTGGTGATTTGTGCATTGCTTTGATTACTGCTATTGATATTGCTATCTTTACATTGCATAATATTGATTGGGAAAGAAAAGAAAAAGTGGTCTTATATTGTTCACCCCCCTCTCAGTATAAGCTTGTGTTCTTCAATTGGTATCATAGCGGGTTCCTTCGAAAGAGTTTAACAACTTGAAGGAAAAATTTACAAGAACACAATGGATTCTAAGAATGGATCATCAGATAATTCAACACCAGTATTTGATGGAAGTGATTATATATATTGGAGCATGAGAATGAAGATTTACCTGATGGCACTTGGCAATGAGATTTGGGAAGCAATTGAAAATGGATACGATCCCTCAGTTGATCCACCTACAGATAAGGAAGGTAAGCTTCTACAACATTACAATTCAAAAGCAATGAATACAATTTTGAGAGGTTTGCATAGAATAGAGTCCATAAAAGTTATGCATTGTCAAGATGCAAAAGGAATGTGGGATAAGTTGCAAAATATATATGAAGGAGATAAAGGTGTCAAGAAAGCAAAGATACAAAATCTCAAAGGACAATTTGAAGAATTAAGAATGAAGAATGAGGAAGACATTAGTTCTTATCTACTTCGGGTAGATGAGGTTGTTAATGCTATGCAAGGACTTGGACTTAAGGTGGATGAATCAGATGTTTGTGATAAGATCTTAAGGTCTCTTCCAACAAGGTTTAGTGAAAATATTTTAGCTATAGAAGAATCAAAGGATGGTGATTCTTTGACAAGAGATATGTTGCTTGGTATTCTTACAACTTTTGAGTTGAGAATAAAAGAACCTAATCCCCAAAGGAAGCAACCTTCAAAGCAATCAAGAAGACAAAGGGTAAGAAGTTAGAATCAAGCAATGAGTCATCCAGTGATGAAGAAGCTAATTATGGCAAAAGGAATAAGGATTCAAGAAGATCTAGAGATACAAAATCCGTTAAATGTTTCAATTGTGGAAAGTATGGTCACTATGCAATTGATTGTCAAGAAGCTAAAAATAACAATGATGAAGAAAAATAGGATCACAAAAACAGGGAATCAGAAAGATACAAGCACCAAAAGAAAAGCAAGGATGGACAAAGCAGACAAGGAAAGAAGTTCTTTCAAAGGCAAAAGAGGAGCTACTATGCGGATAAGGCAAGTAAGTACTCAAGTGATAGTGATGCTAGTTTTTTAGATAATGATAGAGATGAAGTTCTATTCATGATTGAAGAAAAGGAAGTCAAGAAAAGGTCACCAATAATTCTCAAGTGTTTTAGATGTGGTAACTTTGGACATCTTGAAGATAGTTGTACAAGAAATGGTTTCAGTTTTAGTGATGATGAATATGAAGATACACTTGAAGGACCAGAAGAGAATATTCTAATGGCTCTAGAGAAAGAAGAAAGTGATCCTATAGAAGACAAGTCAAAATAAAATGAAGATATGGACAAAGGCAAAAAAATAGAGGAAGAATCAGATAAATAAGGATATGATCTCAAGGGAGAACTTATTTATGCTCTTGAAATAGTAAAGAAGGTAAGAAAGCAAAACTCTAAACTTGAGTTTCAGTTTCAAGAATGTGATGAAGAGAGAAGAATGCTTATAGAGGATCTAGACAAATCAAAGGCTAAGACAAAGAAGTTCAAGGATAAGCTAGAAGCAAAAGTCTTAGAATGTGAAAATCTAGAACAAGAGGTAGCTTCATTAAGAATGGAAGTCAAAAACTCCAAATTCAAGCTACAAGGGTTCAAAAATAGCTCAAAGAACTTAGATAAGTTCATCAAGATACAAAAGCCTACATCAAGCAAGATAGGTCTTGGATTTGAACAGGAACAAAAGAAATGGGAAGGAAATTCAACCTCAAGTTTTGAAGGAGAAGAAACTTCAGAAGAAGACAATGTAAGAGAAAGTGAGACATCTGAGGATGAGTTGGACAATAGAAATTTCAACAAGAACATGAACAATGCACAAAGAAGATACAGATGGAACAACAATCAGAATAGGTTAAGAGAGACTAAGAGACCAATGAGGTCAAGACAAGGAAGCTTCAATGGAAGATGTTTTTCATGTCATAGGTTTGGACACATGGCTTCATAGTGCAAGACACATGAAAGATAGGAATATGGGAACATATAACTTTTCCATGGGTATTGCTACTCATGTAATCAGTTTGGTCACAAGGCAATGAATTGCAGGGTTCATGATAGAAAAGGATATGACTTCACTAGGAGAAATCCTAAGACATTTGCACCTCCAAGGAATAATAACATTAAGTGTTATAAGTGCAATAATGATGGACATACAACAAAGTGGTGTAGAGCAGACATTCCAGAATCAAGTATGAATAGGAATAGGAAAATAGGAACAAGAATAGGAATATGGATATGAACATGAACATGAATAGGAACAGGAACAAGAACATGATATGGATATAAACAGGAACATGAATGTGGACATGGACAGAAGGAACAACCAAAGAAATTAGAAGGATCAGATGAGAAGAAAAGAGGATAAAGGTAAAGATCAGTGCTTGCTGGGAGTAGAGATACTCCCACCCCAGAATTAACCACCTCAAGAGGAGGTGGGGGAGGGGCTAAGCTAAGAGATTCATTCTTAGCCCCGAGCCCCAAAGGTGACCCTTTGCCATTGATGTCAAAGGGGGAGAGATTTGAGTAAGGGGGAGAGATTTGGTATTTGAGTAAAGAGGAGAGATTTGAAAAGAGCATTGAGCCAGGGGGAGCAATGTCCCATGGGGAGCAGAACAAGGAAAAGGTTAAGTTTTTTGGTAAATAGAATATGGGTTGCCATCAATGACAAAGGGGGAGATTGTTGGACATTTTGAGTCAAAGTTGTCATTGATGTCAAGGAATGAAGTTGTCATTGATGTCAAGGAATAAGCTACCATTGATGTAAAAAGGTCAAGAGGAACAATGCAAAGGTTAAAGGCAAAAGAGCTTCATAATATTTTTAATATTATGTGGAAGCATAAGTTAGAAGGGTTTTTATTAAAACCATGGTTGAGCAAAAATAAAAGGCTTTTCATAAAAGCCCAAGGAAAGTTTTAATATTTATTTTATAAAATATTTAAATTCAAATTGAATTTAAATTTTATAAGTAAATATTATTTATACAAAGTGGTAAAATCAAAGAAGGCTTTAATAAAGCCAAAGGGATTTAAAAGTTAATTTATAAAATTTAAATTCTAAAGAATTTAAATAATTTATAAATTAATTAGCTAAATATCGAAGCGTCGACGTTCAAGTTTGAAGGTGGAAATTGGTATATAAACTATATGCCTTAGTGGCATTTAGATATCCTTTTGCTCGAATAAGAAAAACGTGCAATCGTGTGTTGTGAGAACTCATGCGAAGAAGGAGACAAGAATCTTGTCTTAAGCGCCAATGAAAAAGGGATAAAGTCGATGAGCACCAAAATTCAAGAGCCATCTAGGCAGCGTGGCCTAGTGGCAAGTGGTCAAAGGCTAAGGTGCTTAGGTGCGGAGTGACCCACGATCGATTCACAACGGCAACATTATTTTGTTGGTTGTGTTTGAAGCATCGAAGGAAAGCGGTGCATGATTTTTGCTTGAGGTGCATTAGGGGAGCATTATAGAGCACGTGGTGCTCTTTACTCCCTAAGCGAGCGCCTAGCTTGCATGGCGGTTGGAGCCATGGCTAGGGCACTGGTTGAGGTGGCATCGTGAGTTCGAGTCCCACCAAGGCAAAGGTAATAAAATTTTGATTATATTTTATGTTGCCTAAGGTTTGACATGAGGTCCTAGGGAGTTAAAAGGGTTAGTTAAAAAGGTTTTTAATTAATCATTATTTTTGGTTAATTGGAGGAATAAGGAGTTAGCTTTATTTTTAAATAAAGTATTTGTGTCACATTGATTTATTGAAGATTTAAAGTGTTGAGAGGACTTCTTGCCATTGAGTTATTTTAAGAAGGAGATTGTATTGACATTATTCTTGGTATTGAATATTATTTTAATTGGGAGATTATAAGGTGTATTTGGTCAATCATTTTTGTATATGTTGATGGATGCTTTCTTTAATATGGAGTAATAAGGTGTATGTAAGTTCTGATATTTGCATTGTAATCTTGAGAGAGAGTTTTATCATCTTCTAACCTTCCTTTGAGCTTGGCAAAGAGGTGTTTGTGGTTGTGGCAGATTTTAGAGGTTCCTTCATCATCAAGAAAAAGGTATGAGCACATTCTTCCATAGTTGAGTTGATTGGTTGGTTTTCTGGAAAATAAGTTTGGAGTGAAAAGGACTTGATTAGGGTTTCCTTATTGAGTGTGTTGAGTTAATGCTTCAAGGTTTTCTAGAATAAAGAGTTGTTGTTAAAACCTTGTTTTATAAGCATTGTTGTTGAAGCCATTGATTGTGTGAAGAACTTGAACTAGGGTTTGCAAAGAACATGAGTATCATTGTTATGTGAAGATTGCCTTATAAGCATTGTTGTTGAAGTGAGTTATTGTGTGAAGAACTTGAACTAGGGTTTGAAAAGAACATGAGTATCATTGTTATGTGAGATTGGTTGATAAGCATTGTTGGAAACATTTTGAGTGAAGGATCATATGCTTGGACTAGGGTTTGTAAGCAAGGAGTGTTTCATTGAGTGATTGGTTGAGCCTAGTCAAGTGAATGTGTGAAGTGATTGTTCAAGTTCCATAAAACAAACTATTCTATATTCTGAATTGATTTGAGAAAGTGATTGAGTATTGAGTTGAATTTGAAGCATATTGAGTCTCTAACAATTCTCTGTATGTTTTTGAAAGAGTGATTGGAAGTGATTGAGTATTGAGGTGAATGTGAAGCATATTGAGTCTCTAACAATTCTCTGTATGTTTCTAAAAGAGTGATTGAGCATTGTGATGAGTATAGAGCATATTGAGTCTCTAACAATTCTCTTTATGTTTCTATGAGATTGGACAAGTTCTAGTGTGGACTTGTTGAGCAGATTTGAGGTAAGTCTTTGAGAAGACTTGTGGACAGATTTGGGTAAGCTTTTGTGGAAGCTTACAATACATATTGAGAGCAGATTTGGATAAGTTCTTGTGAGAACTTATTGAGCATATTGGACAAGTTCTAGAGAGGACTTGAGGATAGATTGGTGTGAGATTTTGTGGAAGCTTACAAGGCAGATTTGAGATAAGTCTTTGAGAAGACTTGAGAGCAGAGTTGATTGATTGATTTGTTCAAACCTTGAGTTAAGGTTTGGGGTAGATCTAGTAGAGTTGATTTGAGATTGAGTCAAGCTTTGAGTTAAGGCTTGAGGAAAGATATTGAGGATAGATTTGTGCTAGACCGAAGGACTATGTTTAGTACAGATTTGAGGATAGAGTTTGGTGTAGATTTGAGGATAGGTTTGTGCCAGACCAAAGATAGATATTGAGCAGATTTGTGCTAGATCGAAGGACTAAGTTTAGTACAGATTTGAGATAGAGCTTTGGAGGTGACAGAGTACAGAGGATGATAGTCTCTAGTGGATAGAGATCCATTAAGCTAGGGTAGTGAGGACAGGTGTCTTCAGTGGATAGAGATCCATTAGCCAGAGTAGTGGGGGCAACAGTTCTTCTAGAAGATCACCAACCAGAGCAAGAGGAGAAAGGAGTTCTCCTATGGATAGAGATCCATGAACTTGATTAGGGGATTGGTGTCTCCTTTGGACAGAGGTCCATAAACATTGTAATAGGGAAAGGATTCCCAAGAGATTGATTGAGAAAGTTTTAGTGAAATATTTTCTCCGTGGAGTAGCCCACATTGGGTGAACCACGTAAATTTTGGTGTCTCTATTGTGTGTGGTGATTTGTGCATTGCTTTGATTATTGCTATTGATATTGCTATCTTTACATTGCATAATATTGATTGGGAAAGAAAAGGAAAAAGTGGTCTTATACTGTTCACCCCCCTCTCAGTATAAGCTTGTGTTCTTCAAAGTTATGGTACAGGAAAAATAAGATAACATAATAGGATATTTCTTAGCTTAAGGAGTAATGATCAAAGGCAAAACAAAAAGCAATTATGGTAGGGGAACAAGTTAAGGAACCAATAGAGGAATCAAAAGCTAAGTCTATAATAGAGGCAACAATAGAATCCCGGGAAGAAGCAACAACAAAATCCAATGTAGCTCTATTAGAAGAGCATATAGATACACCAAAATAAGATCACATGTGAGAACAATATGAGGAGGAATTTAAAATAGAAAAAAAATGTTGAATAATCAAAGCAAAACAAAGTCAAGTTAAGGTTACAACATATCGCCAACTACACCACCATTAGTGGAAACAATCTTGGAGGCAGGGCTTAGGGTAGCAATATTATTATGGATCTACATGGAGTAAAAATACATCAATTATGGTAGTGTTTGTAATAAAAAATATAGTAATTCTAGGTTTTAGAGTGGTGTAGCAACATCATAGCACAACAAAATCAATCGTTCAAATTATCAAAGTAGAGTAATAGAAGCATGCAGACAACAAAGCAATTATGGATATTCAAGTGGCACAATGGTAACTTGGCATCATCACAGACCACCACCAATCAATATTTCACTTAGATGTAGAGATGTTCAACATTGGTACTAGTTGTCAACATGATGGGGAGCCAAAAATCGCTCACGCCAAATTCTCAATTCTCATTCATTAAACTTGGAAAAATTTACAAAAATGGCAGCAATCTGCCAAATAAACTTCTTTATCCCGAAAGATAGTTTATTAATTTTTATATTACAGCATTTCCAACTCTGGAAGAAAATAGCCCAAACAGGTCCAGAATGGCCCTCTTGCCTTCACGTCTGCAACGCTGTCTCAATAGTTTTTTGACCCCTTGTGCATACCTTTGCTTCCCCTTTTAAACTCTCTGGCGTGACTCTCTGTTTCCCTTTTTTGGCCCTTCATTTCATTTCTCGTGCCTCTTCGTTGTCTTGGCTTTCGAAACGTTTATCTTTTTGACTCTTGGTCTTTGTCTGCTTTCCTTGCACCTTGGTACCACGTGCTTGTCCAGTGCTACCACTATAGAGTCTGTCCGCCTGTCAACCAATGATGACGTTCGGTATCCCCACCGCTCGATAATTTCCTCTGTAACGGCCCCTGTAACCGCCTGCCCTTTTGTCTCTTTTGGTCATGAAAATGCGACATGTCGCGATATCGCGACACTTTTTCTTTCTCTCTTTTTCTCCTTGCTTTGGCCTGCAAAAATACAACATGTCGTGATATCGCGACACTTTTTCTTTCTCTCTCTTTCTCTTCTCTTTTTGTTGCGATAATGTGACATGTCACGATATCGTGACACTTTTTCTCTCCTGCGCCTTCTCTCCCATTTTGGTCGCGAAAATGCGACATGTCGCGATATCGTGACACTTTTTCTCTCCTGCGCCTCCTCTCGCCTTTTGGTTGCAAAAATGCGACATGTCGTGATATCGTGACACTTTTTCTCTCCTGCGCCTCTCTCGCCTTTTGGTCGCGAAAATGTGACATGTCATGATATCGCGACACTTTTCTCTCTTGCGCCTTTTCTTGTCCTTTGGTCGCGATAATGCGACATGTCGTGATATTGTGACACTTTTTCTCCTTTGCACCTTCCCTCATTCTTTGGTCGCAAAAATGCGACATGTCGCGATATCATGACACTTTTTCTCCCTTGCGCCTTCTCTCGTCCTTTGGTCACGAAAATGCGACATGTCGCGATATCGCGACACTTTTTCTTCTTGAGCCTTCTCTCGTATTTTGGTCGCGATAATGCGACATGTCACGATATTGCGACACTTTTTCACTCTTGAGCCTTCTCTCGGCTTTTGGTCGCGATAATGCGACATGTCACGATATCGTGACACTTTTCTCTCTTGAGCCTTCTCTCGGCTTTTGGTCACAATAATGCGACATGTCGTGATATCGTGACACTTTTTCTCTCTTGAGCCTTCTCTCGGCTTTTGGTCGCGATAATGCGACATGTCGTGATATCGCGACACTTTTCTCTCTTGAGCCTTCTCTCGGCTTTTGGTCGCGATATCGCAACACTTTTTCTTCTTTGTCGACATGTCGCGATATCGCGACACTTTTTCTCCTTGCGGTATTTTTGCTTTCCGTTGGATGCTCCTGCATCACAACATTGCTTAGCAAATTATATTATCTAGTTTCTTCTCATGTTTTGAGGACGAAACATTTGTAAGGAGAGTGGAATGTTATTATACCTAGGGATAAAAATATAGAGATATGATATTATATTGTATATAGGCATTATGGATAGTTGGCATGGGGTACACATAACCCAAGGTTGATTATATTATAGTATTATATTATAATAATGAATGGGATAAGAATTTAGGATTCAACCTTATAAAATAACATTAGAAAATGTGTATATAAAGAAGCGGTATTGTCATTGTAATCACCCATCATATTGAGTATTATCTTGTAGTAGTATTGGCTCGTGGAGTGGATATCATTTTGGGAGATATTGTGGAGTGGTTACTTCCTTAAGGAATAACATTGGTGTTGCCCTATCTAAAGGGTATTATCACATCTTGTCTTGTGTGGATTAATTACTATGGTTGATTTATTTAATATTTAGCATATTGTGGATGCTTTTATTTTTATGAGAAGCAAAGGTTCACGATAGTTTTCAAGTATTGTCTTATGTAACTATAGAAGCTTGGAGAAAATTATAAGAGGGAGTATCTTTGGATAATCTTCCTCATATAGATTTACAAAGGAGGTGGTCTTTGTATATGGTTAGGAGTATATTTTATTGATTTTCTACTATCAAGCCAAAGGAGATACTTGTGTAAGTGCAAGAACATATTCACACGAGGAGAATTTCAAATGAAGGGATTTCAATTGAGTCTTCCTGAAGTATAGAGTCCCACTAGAGTATCCATGATGGAGGAAAGATATTTTTTCACTAATATTTTCTTTCATGGTCCCTTAGTTCAAATAATTAAGGGGTGTTGAAAGTTGTAATTTGACTTTATTGACCAAGGCCAACATTGTATGATATAATCATGTGTAAGCTTACAAACAATTAATTAATTATTATTTATATATAAGACTAAGATCCCATGGTTAAACTTGTTATGGTTAAAATATAGCTTGTAATTAACCTTAATAATTTATGTTATGTTGGCCTAGGTTAGCTTTAGGAAGGAAACTAGCAATCTAGATTTGGTAAGCGGACTATGATAGTGCAAAGTTTTGGAAATATTACTCTACTAAGATGTAATGCTTAGACAAAAAAGGTGAAGTTTTGGTATTATGAAGGCTGCTATAGGAAAATGTCAAGAAGAAGGATGTCGAATTTTAGAATATTTGTATTCACACAGAAAATTGAAGAAGATCTAGAAAATGAAAATCAAGAATTTATACTTTTATTGAAAGTTTTGGTATTATGGCTAGAAGGCTACAACGCATAGAAATCACATTATAATATATCCCTATCTATTTATCTACCTGTCTATGTATCTATGTATCTATATCTATATACATACCACTTTCAAATTTGCCAATAAGTATAACATCCAAATATTATAATATTTAAAAAAAAATTCTTTGGAAATGATGTGAGGATATATTTAAGATTCCTCATTGAAAGTGGATAGTGTTTGTAAGGAAAGAATATTGGAGTGTCAAGCTTGTAGAATTATAGACTTATGAGTTTAGCATTAAGGACAATACTTGGCTGGATATTATTCAAAGATCAAGGAAAGAGTTGGGTAAAGATGTTATGTCAAAAATATATAGGTTCTCTTGATGCAATGAAATTGTTAAGGAAATGAACAATACTTAGAGGATTGATAACATGAAACTTCATATAAAGTAGTTTGTAATTTATTAAGAAACATATTAGATGGTTAGTTAATAAGGGATATTATACAAATTTTTGCTTTAATGCTTAGGTGAAGCCTTATCCTCGTATTTTTGATCCAAAATTATAACTATTGTATCGGGCATGTCTAACTTATAAAGGTCGTCAAAGATTAAATTAATATGATAAAAAAATTCAAACTAAGGAATTCTATTAGTAACCTAATTGAAGGAGATAAAATCAAACAAATAGCAAAAGAGATGCAAAATATTCTTCAAGAGTTCTATTTTTGCATTTTTATGTGGAAGTATGAGTTGGTTTGGAATTTATCAAAATATGGTGGATACTCATTCAAGTTGGAATATAAATATTTAGAGCAATCAAAATTTCTTACTCCCAATGATTTCCCTTGTAAGAACATTTGGGCACTAGAGGCCCACCTTAAGGCCTCAACATTTCTTTGGTTAGCAATTCAAAATAATATTCTTACATAAGAGAGTTTGCAAAGAAGAGGATATCATGAACCCTTTAGACGTGCCTTGTGTGAGAAGAATCTAGAAACATTGGATCATTTACTTCTTCATTGTCCCTATGATTACACCATTTGGGACCACTTTTTAAAAAATATGAGAACATATTGGATAGCTTCTTCAACATTTTTGTAGAGAATTGCTCCTTCCATTATTTTTTGGAATTTATAGCTTGAAAGGAGTAATAATTGTTTTAGAAATATATCTCAAAATCATGCCCAAATTTAGAACTGTATGATTGCCTCTCTTGCAAAATATTAACAAATATGGTGCTCATCATAGGAAGTATCAAGTATAGAAAAAGGTTGGCTTCAATCTATGGTAAAATGAAAATATCCAAAAATTGGGTTCATTAAAATTAATTTTGAAGTGTGCTTTCAAAGGAAAACTAGGAAAAGTTAATGGAGTTGGGGGTTTTTGAAATAATGAAGGCAAAATTCTTCTCACTCAAAATCATATAGATTCATAGACATCAACTAACAATTATGAAGATGCCAAGGCACTTCTTATAGGATCCAAATTGACATTGAAAAGGATGAAACTATATTGCAATTGAGAGGGATTCCAAAATTATTATTAATACTATAAACACAAATGAATGTGGGGATTTGATAGAATATAACATTATCATTGATGTTCATCAACTATTATTGAAGGTAGTCTCTTGAAAATGTGAGCACAACTATAGAGAAGGACATTGGGTAGCACATAATCTAGGTGTTGATCTTCATCTTGGAAAAATTTAATTTCTAGAAAGCAACTAGCCAAGTGAGATTTAATCTCTTATTGAAATGATGTCAAGGAGTCGATTCTATAAATATAACAATTTATGAAAGATGAAGAATTTATTTTATAAAAAGAAAAATGAATAATATCTATGATAAAAAGGCAAGTAGGATATGGTTATTTACCTAACAACAAATGTAATGTTTTATTATTTTGATAGGAGTGAACTCCAATAGGAGCCACACATTGCTTATTATAAAATAATCAAATGACAAAAGCTTAACTGATTAAATACACTAACTTTCAAGGTCAAGGCCAAGGTTAAAATCTTTCCAAACGATATATGTGTAATTACTAAAATGTTATTATAATATCATGGTAATGCAATCATGATGTAATATTGGTAGGGAATGTTTCAATCCTATATAACTAATTAAACAACATTTAAAATAAAAATTAAAATAAAAATTAAAAAAATATTTTTGAAATAAAATGATACAAATAAGTCATGTGGTGGCAATGCTTATTATAAGAAGTTCAATTGCAAAATATATAAAAAAAACATTATATAATTTTAGGATTAAATTAATATAATTATTATACAATAAGTGAACATATAGCGACATACTTCCTACCTTAAAATGTGCATTATAAGTATGAAGTAGAAATTTGATCTATTGTTGAATTATTTGTTGCAAAAATTTTAATATTAGCACACAATAAAAATGGATAAAAATATTGTCCATAGATTATTTTCTTGTATGTCATTTGGATGTCACTACCATTTATTGGCTTTTATTGACTTAAAAATAGATAAAAATATTTATTGTAAGTCATTTTGGATGTCACTCATCTATTTGCTTTGACCAACTTTGCTCCTTCAACTAACACATTTTTTTTTATTCGTATAGTTGATTTTTGTTTGTGTGTGATTTTTTTTTGAATAAATTTGAAATAATAGTTAGACCATTTAATATGCATATGCTTTGACTAACAATATTCTAGTGAGTTAGACTGTACTTTTGCTTGGTAAGGATAAAAATATTTCACAAAGGGTAAAAATCCTTAAATTTTCATTTGCGTAGATTATCATCAACTTGAAAGAACAAAAGGAGTCCAAAACATGTTGATGTGCGTACATCATATTAGATAATAACCATCAATGAATGAAAATATCACAAATAGATTGGATTAATAATAATAGTGAGCATTGGCCCCAATGGGTGTTTTGTAAGCAAAAATTTGAGCATGCTTAAGTTTGCATAGCATGTGAAGTATATATAAAATACCACTACCATTAACAAGATAAAGAAATATAATGTTGGTGCCATCAAGAAAAATATCAAGAAGTTAAAGCAGTAGCTCTATCACATGTAGAACAACCTCACCATGGGTTCAAAATTGAGATATTTTTCTTTGGAAAAACCTGTTAGCTTTTGATGTAATGAGCACTGGGAGATAGAAATCACAAGATGCAAAATAATATAAAAGAAAGTAAATTTGCTAGATGATTGAAATATGCAATAAATAGAAATGATATAAAATAATACAATGTAGCTATGGAGAAAATGAACACTCCATTATAAATCTACTGAACTACATTGCACCCATCACCAATGGATGGTGAAGCACATAGAACTATGCTAAGCACTAAGATATACTATCAAACTATGTCCCCCGACTCTCTATATATCTATGTCTATCTCTTTATCTATTTAACTATATGGCCATCCTTATATAGGTAAAATAGGATACTTGGCCAACACTTTATCTAGCTGTGCAACGGACAAGTTGCACATGTACAACTTGCACATTGACACTTGTGCATTTATTACATTGCATGAAGTAACTAGATAACTTGCCCCTCAAGTAATCTAAGTATGTATCTTGGAAGATACATTTAGATAACCCAAATGATTGAATAGACTCTATTTATAACACACCCCTGTATTATATTATTTGAGTATTGAAGATATTAGTCTTCAATATATATATTTTTTATTTATGGAAAACATCTTAAAAGGGATGCCACTTTCGGGTAAGACCCAATGAGGTAGGGGTATCCATTCCACCAAAAACGCCCAAGACTCTGACCTGCCCTACCACCTTTACATACTCAAGGACCAAACAAACACACAAAACTAATTTAAAAATAAGTAAATAACAACAAAAATAATAAAATAAAATAAAAAACATGCTCCTTGAGTGTGTCAAAAATAAAAGCACAACCAAACATGCACAATAAGATAAAATAAATCACAACATGAACCACATAGAAAAACACAAGAACCACATAACAAAACACAAACAAGACAAAAACAACAGAACACTACAAAGACATAACCCAAAAAAAAAACATGAAAAATAAACACAACCAAAACCTAAAAAATAAAAAAAATAAAATAAAAATAAAAATAAAAAACAACCAACAACACACAATAAACAAAAAAAAAACATAGAAAACACTCACACATAAAAACACGAATTAACACAAACAAAGAGAAACCCAAGAACAAGAATGAAAAAAATACAAGAACAATAACAAAAAACATAAAAAAAAAAAACACAAAACAACAAAAACACAAGAACAACAAAAAACAACACAAAGAACACAAAAAAAAAACAAAACAAAAGAACCCACCCACCTTAAAAAACTAAACAAAAAAAAAGAAAAAATAAAAAATAAAAAAGAAAAAAAATTAAAAATTGAACATAACAATGACCTATCTAGACCAGAAGACTATTAAGGCAAGAATCAACAAAGGAAACAAAAGACAAAATAGAATGAGCTAGGGAACTCAAAAAAAAACTGAATGAACCAAAGAGAAGCAAAAAAAAAAAAAAAGCAAGAAGAAACTAGGTACCTTCAGAACTGGAGCCATCTAAAGAAATGATAGAAAGAAGAGCTTCCCTAATTTGAGAAGCCCACCATCTAGGAGGGTGGCCATAACAAGTAAGATCACCTTTGTCCAAAGCCCAATTAGCTAAAACATCAACACTCTTGTTTTGATCTCTGACCACATGATTGTAATCAACTTTCAAAAATCCCATTTGGATTAATTGAATCTTCTCAATAATTCTTTTTATTCTCCAATCCACCTTATGATTCTTAGAAGGAGTCTTCAAGAGATTAATCATAAGTTGAGAGTCAGACTCAACTAACACCTTTTCCCATCCAACCTTAGTAGCCTCCTGAAGGCCTCTGAGGATACCATACCCCTCAACAAGGTTATTGGAAAGAATACCCAATTTCTCAGCAAAGGTAAAAACCAGAGAGTCATTTGAAAGTCTACCAAAATTGTCCATCAGTATTGACTTTTCCAAAATCCTTAGGAGGAGGTTGCCAATTTCTTGTCCTATCCATCTTACTAATACTCACATTCCCTTTAAGTTGGTTGCCCTTAGAATATTTAATGTTCAATCTTTGCATCACTTGATCCCATCTTTGGTGGGAGTTTTGGGGGTGATTAAGAAGTTGATGGACTGATTCAACTAAGTTGGCTATGGTATTTTGCCAAATATAGTGAATATCCTTCCTATATTGATTAAAAATTTGGTTGTTCCTTTCATTCCAAATATTCCAAATAAGAATGGTAGAACCCATCCAAACTAACTACCTAATAAAATGATCAACACCCTCTTGATTAGGCCAATCCCTCCAAAGCTATTCAAAAGTAAAAAAAATTGGACCACTGTAAGCCAAGTAAAGTGGCCATTCTCCTCCATAGCTCAGAGGCTAAGGTACACTGAATAAAAATATGGTTGAGAGTTTCTACATTCTCTTCACACATTTCACATCTGAAATGGCCATGAAAACCATGCTTCATAAGTTGCTCATGAATAAGCACCCTACGATGCAATAAAAGCCAATTAAAGAACCTCACCTTAGGCTAGAGCTTTTGAGCCCACAATCGAAAAAAGATGTATATGGATCTTCTTCTTCTTCTTGAACTTTGCATTCATCCTCTGTATTCTTTGTGTTCGGGTTCAATAGGTAATATGTGTATTCATATGATGCAAAGTAAGCTAGAGCTAAGGCTTCTTCTTTCAATTTACTTTGCATTGTATTCCTCCTTTATCTGCTATGCCTTCTTCTTCATCTTTGGCTGTACCTTTGATTATGGTTTTTGTGTTCTCACAGAAGGTTGAGTTGCTACTTGGTTCTTGTGAGGAAGATTCTTCTTTCCTGTATTTAATATATACAGAAGTTTCTGAACAACCACTTAAGGCATCATGATAAGATTTTGAGTTAGTAGAATAGGAAGTGTTGATGCTGAATGAGGATTAAAAAAACTTTTCTAGATATGATTCATCAAGTTCTGATTTATTTTTGAGTAATTCTATCAATCCTTTTTGTTCTTCATTTTCTGCCTTGTAGTGTTTATATGTGAGCAGTGCCATGTATAATATGCTTGCAAGGTCTAAGGAAAGTAAAATATCACTTTTTCCATTGTCAATTGCTTCCTTGAGACGAGTTTGAAGATAACATTCCATAGTATCAAAAATATCTTCTATAGCTTCACTATGGATTACTTTTGAAGCTAGATCTAATCTTCCTTCTGATTTCTTGAGTAGATTTATGATCCCATGTTTTACGGCATTGGCATTTTTCATTATGAAGCACTTATTGGTAGAAGTAGACATCCTTATATATCTCCCTAGTCTTAGGATATGTGCTCCTTAATTGAAGTATATAAGCTTGATTTGATGAAACCTTTATTAATCCTTAGATTGTAGGTTTCCTTATGTCTCCCTGTAATGAGAGTATGAACACCTAATTTTAGGTTTTTGAAGAAAGCTTATATCTTCCCAACTTGACAATCTTTGATGGATATTATTATCAAGTTTTGTAGAATCCTTTATGACTCCCTAATATTTTTGGAGTATGATATAGTGCTTTTGTAAAATATAGTTCAATTTTGGTTGATTTTGTATAAATTTTGTAAAGATAAAAAATCAACTTCTTAACACCTTATTACTCCTATTGAACTAAGCACTTTTCAATTTTTAAAGAGGTTTTAATATTGGATTTATTTTGTCCTTTTTTAAGAAAATTTTGAGACAAGAACATAAATTTCCAACTTTGATAAAAATTTTAATAACCCCTTTTTGTAATCTTTAGGATTTTATTCAAGTGTTTCTAATTTCCAAAAAACCTAGTTTGATGTTGTAACCCTTATCACTCCCAAATTTGGAAAATTAGAACAAATTAATATTTGCAAACATTAAATAGATTAATTCCAAGTAGTATTCCTTATTTCTCCCAAGTTATATTTTGCAAATATTATATTAATTTCCCTAAAGTTTGCTTTCAAACAAAGGTTGATTTCATTTAATATCTCAACCTTATTTTATAACCTTATAACTCCCTTTTAAAAATGAAAGCAAATTATATGAGGAAATTTGATTAAGGCTTTGTACCTTTATGAAACCAGATGTATATGGCAGTAATCTCTCCTTCTTGAGTGTGAATTCCCTAAGCTAAGCTTTGGCATTAATGCTATCCTTTAATGTTGGTTGACCGAGAGTGTTTTCTACTACTCTCGACTTACTCCGGATCGTTATAGAAACATTGTCGAACTACCACCGATCCACTGTCGAGTAGCTTCCAAACTGTTGCACCTCCTTTCCAAGGTCCAAGGCACCTTTAATAGGCGATCAAATGAGTGACAAGTGTCATGGAAGAAGTTTTTTTTTTTTTTTTGGTAAGTAGTGTTTGTATTTACAACGGGTTTTAACAAGGATCCCAAAACCTGATTACATAAGCAATGGGCCTAGGGCATCAATCCCTTGAAACTGAACACCA
This sequence comes from Wollemia nobilis, assembly GCA_028583015.1. Taxonomy (NCBI): domain Eukaryota; kingdom Viridiplantae; phylum Streptophyta; class Pinopsida; order Araucariales; family Araucariaceae; genus Wollemia; species Wollemia nobilis. The sequence goes on along the minus strand of JAQPPZ010004312.1, from coordinate 1,399,904 downwards.
AAACAGAAATTCCGCCCAGCGGTAACAGTAAGCATGAAACAATCCTTCTCAGCGGGAAACAAACAAATAAGAAAGAAAGTAGTTTTGGAGATCCCGCCCAACGGGGAGTAGCCAAAAACCACCATCGAGAAGATCCCGCCCAGCAGGATGCAAAGAAAAACCGTTACAATAAAATCCCGCCTCGCGAGAAGCAGTCAAAACCACAACAAACAGTCCCGCCTAGCGGGAAGCAACAGGGAAATCCCGCCATCCGAGAAACCAGCAGAAAAGAAAGGATCCCGCCTCGTAGGAAAACCGACGGATTTGGCGGATCCCGCCCTGTGGAGAAACCATCCCGCCCATCGAGAAAACATTTCGTTCAGCGAGAGCCATCCTGTAGGAAGCTGACAGCTAGCACAGAGAGGATCCAGCCCATTAGGAAGTGACCAGAGAGTTGCACCATAAGGAACCCGCCTCAGGAAAATAGAAGAGGATCCCAGCAGCAGGGACCAAGAATCCCGTCCAAGCACAGAGCCCGTCGAGGATTCACAAGAAAAAGGGGGAAGCTATCCAAACCCTAAACCGTCACCTCCACCGCACCGAGAAACACAGGGGACCAGATCCATGTGAATAACCTGCAAAAAACCCCAGGTGGAAGCCTGAGGGAAAAAGGGAAGGGATCCCCAACCAAACAGGGATCCCTGGGAAGCACCAGTCCGAAAAAATAACCAAGGAAACCCTAGCCGGCCTTGAGGGGCGCAGATAGTGGAGAAGGATCTCCCCCCAGGAGATCATCTGCAAACAACCACTCCCCGGGAGGGATGACCTGGGTTGAGCCAGGGACTGGGCAGGAACCAGGAGCCATGGGAGGGGGAGCAGGGGAGGGACCAGAGCCCTCCCCTCTCTACTTTCTTCCCTCGTCATGGAAGAAGTTTTAAATGCCCATGGAAGCTTTGAATGTTTGGTGGAGGTGCTGAACTCAATCCATTGCTTGTAACAAATGTCACCTTTTGTTTGAGACATTTTTTTATTCCCCTTTTGAGTGTTGTCCAAGAAAACACTCCTTCTTCAACGTCTATAAAACTTCCATGTTCTAACGTATATCAAGCTATTAGGTGTACATAACTCCTCTTCTACATGGAGTATGGACGCCAAGAGATAAATGTAACATCTTATTTGTGAGCGTTATATAGAGGTTCTCTCATAGAATGACAAGTGGCAATTGCATGCCCTTCTCTTTATCAACACTTTCTTGAAGACTCTCCAATGCATTTTCCACCTTGTTCTTTGTTGTTTTACGTAGATGTTGAAGTATCTCCAGCCAAGCAATGCTAATGGTCAAGTTGTGGTGGAGATATGGAGGAGCTTTGGTGGAGATATGGAGGATATTTATTGGCACTTGAATGGAGTCCGAATGGCAGCGCTTGGATGAAGACTCCTTGATGCTTCACTTATGGTAGAAATGCTTTGTATCTTGCTTTGATAGAGATGCCCCTTTGCTTTGATGTATGCTAGCTCTTTTGCTTTATACACTGCTTTATTTTCCCCTATGCCTTATCTTCTACAGGTTCAACCGTCCAAGATGAGCCCTTTGAGTGGCTCCTATTGCTTGGGAAGAAGAGTGCTTATGTTCAGCCTTTCTTGGCTACTTTTTCCTGTAGATATTGTGCCTTTTTGGGGCACATTAGAATCTGCTCTTGGGCTATAAAAAACCAGATTAAAGTAGTGCAATAAAATGTACTATAGATTGTACATAAACCTCCTTTGATTCACCTTATTTTGCACTCTTATTTCAGATATGAAATTCTGGTTTTATGGTAGATTTTTCTCTTGCAACACAAGGGTTTTGAGGTTGTCTTCTATGAGTAGACACCTTCCACTTTTTGCTTGGACATTTTGATAACAAATCCAAGCTTAGATAACAATAGATAGAAGCTTTTTAATTTATGCAATTTTCTGCACTTTATTTTCTTGCATCCAATCTTGTAATGCTTTGGATTTGAGACTCACCAAGTCTTAATCGTTGAATCTTCTATTTTTGTTTTTGGTTAGTTGTGTTCACAAGTTTTGGAGGATTCTAACCTTTTTGGGTGGCTTCTTTTGGCCACTACGAGTTGCAGATTTATGTTCTTCAATAGTGTCTTTAGACACTTGATACAAATAAGATTTTGTGCCCTTCAAGAACACAAAACTAATTTATTTTGAGAGTAGTATAATAGTGCGTCTTTCACTTATAATGCACTAATATTACACCTTATCACTCCAATCAACTCTCAAATAAATGCACTAACAATTTACTACAACTAATCAAGAATAACCTAAAATGAATCTTTAAGATTTATTCTGCAATTTCACTACAACTAGTATTGTAGGACTTGGTCTTCTTTTTCTTTTTCCAAAATAGATAATAGGTAATTTATAGAAACAATTTTGAAATCTAATAAACTCCTAATTAATGTGCAAATTAACCTTAAAAATAACTTTTTCTTTTTACACTTTTGAAGACTGTAATCCAATTTTCTATTTGCAACTTTAATCCAAATTCAGGTGCTCTTAATAAATCTGATAGGTAAATGAATTAATGAATATAATTGCACCAAAAAGTTGCATACATTTTTTGTAGTAGCTCTTTTATAGCTTCTATAGAGGATGTAGATCTTGGTGTCTAGGATCACCAAGTTGTTGCTAAGAGTATGTCCTTGCAACTCTTTGTAGACTGTCCTGAACAACTCCTTCTTCACCAAATGATGATCTCAAACTTTCTTTCACGAGCCTAGGATTTGGTGGCTTGTTCTCCTCTTATGTTATCCTCCTTCTATTGTATATTTGGAGAAGTCTTTGTCTTTGAAGTGATGCCTTCTTGCTGTGAGAGGTAATCTTCAAATATTCAAGATTTGGTGAGCTTCTTCTGTCTTCAAGTCTTCTTGTCGAATTATGACTTCAAGCAGGATCTTCTTTTGATATTTGGCACTCCTTGCCAAATTCTTCTTCATAGATTTGGCACTCCTTACCAAATTCTTCTTCACAAATTTGGCACTCCTTGCCAAATTCTTCTTCTAGGATTTGGCACTCCTTGTCAAATTCTTCTTCTTTTGGGCTTGTTGTCGAATGGTGACAATTATCCCAAGTCCTTCACTATCAAGGGCTTCTCCTTGATAGTGGATTTCTCCAAAAATTTCTCCTTTGAGAGTATATTCAGTAAGGCTCTCTTAGCCTTTTTTTGGATGCTCAATAAGACCTTCCCAAGGTCTCTGATCTTATAGCTTCTGATGGTCTTCCTTGAGACCTTTTCTTCAACATTTTGCTCCTAGAAGTGTTGGTGGTGAGATCTATTTTTAGATCTCTGATTCTGATGCTTCTGGATTCGAGCAAGACTCACCTAGTCCTTATTCTTTGTATCCTTCCTTGATTGGAAGTTCTTCAATGAGATCTTCTCCTGATCTCTTCAATTTTGCTTTAGGTGTTGAATTGATTCTAAAGAAGATACCCTTCCTAACTTTCTTGTAGGAAGTTTTCCAACTCATTGAATCTTCTTTCCCTACAATAAAGTATTAGTACTAAAATCTTTAGTCTACTTCTAAATCAGATATTCTCTACGAATTCTTCTTCAAGATCAAGTCTTCTATGGCCTTTTTCAATTATCAAAGCTTCTATGGCCTTTTTCAGTACCAATGTTTCTATGGCCTTTTTCAGTATCAAGGCTTTTGTGGCCTCTTTCAGTACCAAGGCTTCTATAGCCTTTTTGGTATCAAGACTTATGTGGCTTCTCCTTCAAGGCTCCTGTAGCCTTTTATCCAAGGCTTATATTGCCTTTTTATGTCAAGGCTTCTATGGCCTATTCTTCAACTTGTTAAGTTATTCGATTCAATAGTGGAGATCTTCAGTCTCTTGACTTCGCCATAACTCTTCACTAGAAGTCTTCTTCCGCAGTATTATTTTCTTGCACAAGGAACCAATATCTGCACTATGAGGGCACGTCGACCTTCAGGTAACGAAGTTGGAGTATCCTAGCTTTTTTTCATAGGAGGAGTCCCAATCCTCTAAGAATTAATTTTCTACAACAAAAAAAAACTTCAAAACTAATTAGCAAATTCTAAATATCCTAGATGATCCTCACTAGATGATTTGTCAATCCAGTGGATTGAATGCTGAGTCCTGGTCTTCATGAGTTTTTCCTAAAACTCTGTGGAAAGACTCTAGTCAAATGCGATCTTAGTATTTCTAAAACTGAGATTTCTTTCAGTCCTCACTTGAGCTCTGCCTAATTCTACCACCACCTAGATTATTCTGAGACCTTTTGACAGTGGTTGGTCCAATGGTGTGTCAGTTTATCAAAACACTCAAGCTCAATGATAATGGTGGTTTCCCTATTTACCTTCATAGACTAGATCTACCGTAGATCTGATACCACTGTTAGCTTTTGATGTAACGAGCATTGAGAGATAACAATCACAAGATGCAGAATAATATGAAAGAAAGTAAATCTACTAGATGACTGAAATATGCAATAAATAGAAATGATATAAAAGAATACAATGTAGCTATAGAGGAAATGAACACTCCATTATAAAGCTACTGAACTACATTGCATCCATCACCAATGGATGGTGAAGCACATAAAACTATGCTAAGCACTAAGCTACACTATCAGACTATGTTCCCTGACTCTATGTGTATCTATGTCTATCTCTTTATCTATTTAACTATGAGGCCATCCTTCTATAGGTAAAATAGGATATTTGGCCAACACTTTATCTAGTTGTGCAATGGACAACTTGCACATTGATACTTGTGCATTTAGTACATTGCATGAATAACTAGATAACTTGGCCCTTAAGTAATCTAAGTATGTATATTGGAAGATACATTTACATAACCCAAATGATGGAATAGACTCCATTTCTAACAAAACCCTCAGAAGGGAGTAAAACTTTGTGTGACAAGCCTTTGAGTGTTGTTTATGCCAAGGATAGAGAATTCCTAATGAAGATTAAAACCTTGGAAGATATTTTGGTAGGGGTGTTGAAGCAAAAACTCGAGGTTGGGCACATTTTCATTTGTCTATTTAAATTAAGCACCTCCACAAATTGGTTGTTGTTACTTCTTTGGGTCTTGAGCCCTTGTTACTCTATATTTTCTAGGGGTGTCATCCCTACTTCTTGACATGTAAAAGCTAGTCGTTGATGACGAAGATCATGACCTTGAGCTTCTAGGTCTTTGGTTGGTTGGCAAAGGAATCTTGGCCTCTATGATCACCTAGTGTATGAGTTTGATCCACTCTTTGAGGTAATTCTCGAAGTGCCTTAGATTTCATCCTTGATTATGGTTGTCGAGTCTTATAGCACTTGATACTCTAACCTACTCATCAGTTCAGTGTATTTGCATGTCTAATCCATGAAAACTCATAGTTGCTTCATGTTCTCTAACTTTATTCACCATATGTATGCCACAAACACATTGGCCAATGTCAGGTGACTATATGCCTTCTTGTAGAATAGACCCACCCACCTCTTTAGAAAATCCATTGTCAATGATAGAAAAGTGTTATAGGTTTTCAATGGCTCACCATGGTATGTTAGAACAACAACATCAAAGAGCTCTAAAGGAAGCATTTACATATGACATTGCTAGAAAAACAACAATAGGAGAAGCTTTATCATGATAATATAAAAATGAAGACATAATAAAAATAAACAACAAAGTGGGGAGATGGTGAGGGAAGAAAGTAGAGAGGGGAGGGCTCTGGTCCCTCCCCTTGCTCCCCCTCCCATGGCTCCTGGTTCCTGCCCAGTCCCTGGCTCAACCCAGGTCATCCCTCCCGGGGAGTGGTTGTTTGCAGATGATCTCCTGGGGGGAGATCCTTCTCCACTATCTGTGCCCCTCCCGACCGGCTAGGGTTTCCTTTGTTGTTTTTTCGGACTGGTGCTTCTCAGGGATCCCTGTTTGGTTGGGGATCCCTTCCCTTTTTCCCTCTGGCTTCCCCTTGGAGTTTTTTGCAGGTTATTCGCGTGGATCTGGTCCCCTGCGTTTCTCGGTGCGGTGGAGGTGACGGTTTAGGGTTTGGACAGCTTCCCCCTTTTTCTTGTGAATTCTCGGCGGGCTCTGTGCTTGGACGGGATTCTTGGTCTCTGCTACTGGGATCCTCTTCTGTTTTCCCAGGGTGGGTTCCTTGTGGTGCAACTCTCTGGTCACTTCCTGATGGGCTGGATCCTCTCTCGTGCCGGGCCGTCGCCTTCCTGCGGGATGGCTCTCGCCGAACGGAATATTTTCCCGGTGGGCGGGATGGTTTCTCCACAAGGCGGGATCCGCCAAATCCGCCGCTTTCTCGCGAGGCGGGATCCTTTCTTTCTCGCTGGTTTCCGGATGGCGGGATTTCCTTGTTGCTTCCCGCTAGGCGGGACCGTTTGTGGTGGTTTTGATCGCTTCCGCGAGGCGAGATTTTATTGTAACGGTTTTTCTTTGCTTCCCGCTCGGGCGGGATCTTCTCGATGGTGGTTTTTGGCTACTCCCCGCCGGGCGGGATCTCCAAAACTACTTTCTTTCTTATTTGTTTGTTTCCCGCTGAGAGGGATTGTTTCATGCTTACTGTTACCGCTGGGCGGGATTTCCGTTTTGGTGTTCAGTTTCAAGGGATTGATGCCCTAGGCCCATTGCTTATGTAATCAGGTTTTTTTAGGGGTTACGATTTCTGTAATAGGCTTATACATAAAACCAGGAGGCATGATGCAAGGCTGATTTTGTACATAAGGTTTTGGGATCCTCTATAAAAACCCTTTTTTAATCTACTATAATAATTACCAAAAAAAAATAAACAACAAAGTATATCTTGAATCTCAAAGTTTGATAAGAATAAAACATTGACTAACTTAACCCTATATAGAAATTGAGTGTGAATGGATTGAACGAAAGAAAAAATAACTAGAATAAAAAAATAGGTGTTATTTTTTTGCTACAGGTGACATGCCCCTAGGTTTTTGGTATATTATAATAAGGTTATGGCGGTCCTTACATTTTTAACCCATAACTCTATGTATATTTGACCTTCTTACTAAAGGTAGCACATTGAAATTTGGATGTGGAAAAATTAGGTTTTTTTAACATGCGAGCCTAAGGCACTTTCTAAACAATGGCTTTTGATAGGTGTTCACTTTTGTTTAATCATATTCATATATATATATATATAAAATCAGGGTTTTGAAAGAGTTGCTCTTTTTCATTTAGTCACATTAAGCTATTTAGTGTTGTTAAGATTTGAACCTTGGTGTGGGTTACATCAATTATTTGTCCAACTATTGAACCGAAGACCTATTTGCAATTAGTCACAAATTTATTTTATAAAAAAAGATAATATTTTTTTTTTTTAAGAAAAAATAAACCTTAAAAATATTGATATAATTGATATCTTTTCATCTACATTTGTATAGGAGCACTATGTATATTGGCCTATTGCATTAAAAAATATAAATGGATATTTGCAAAATATTGAATGAAACATTAAATTTATATAAAAATATTATTTTCGTTTTCTTACTAAAAATTCTAGAAAATAACAAAACAAAATATTTTTCAATAAGTAACAAATAAAATATTTTTAAATTATAAAAATATTTAAATATTAATATAAATGCATTAAATATTTGTAAACTATTTAATGAAATATTAAATTTATATGAAACATTAAATGTATATTGGCCTATTGCATAAAAAAATATAAATGGATATTTACAAAATATTGAATAAAACATTAAATTTATATAAAAATATTATTTTTATCTATTTATTAGATTTTTTTAAAAAATAATAATAATAAATATATATTTTCAATAAATAACAAATAAAATATTTTTAATTATAAAAATATTTAAATATTAATATAAGTACATTAAATATTTATAAACTATTTAATAAAATATTAAATTTATATAAAAATACCATTTTTATCTTTATTTATTTATATATAAAACTTTAAATATTTTGAAACAATTTACCTCTATGAACTTAATTTAAGAATTTTTTTTGGCTAGTTGACCACAAACAAAGGGGTTCTACTAGCACTATGATTCTACCTATAGGCGAGGACTAATAACAACAAACATGATTTATCATCTCATTATACTTTGCAAGTAATTAATTTATTATTAATATTTTTTCAATGTGAATGTCTCAGGAACAGCGTAATGGATTTTTTAATATTTACTTCTATGAATTTAATTTAAGAATTTGTTTGGATAGTTGACCACACAAAAGGGGCTACCAACACTGTGATTCAACTTATAGACTAGACTAATAACAATAAATATGATTTGTTCCTATGAATGTGGTTTACGATTTATCCCTATGAATGTAATGTGGTTTACCAGTAAGGACGCCACTTGCATTATCGGTGATGTGACTCGGATTCAATTCAATTCATGGTGGATGTGTATAAGAAGTAAAAAAAAAAAAAACATGATTTATCATCTCATTATACTTTGTAAGTAAGTAATTTATTATTAATATTTTTTTTTAGTGTGGATGTTTTTCAGGAATACTGTAATGGTTCCAGGTTTGGTTTTTTGGGAGGTTTAAGGTTCAAACTTGTGTGAGATTGTGTGTTAATCCTATATGCATAAGTTTATTTCTCAGCCTTACACAGGATCATGATTGAGATGAAAATACTCAACCACATACTAACCACATTAGTTGTAAAGATTTCTCATGCTAACCACATTAAAAATATTTGTATGAATAACATGTTTTAGAAAGATTAAAGAATGAAAATGTGAAATGTACAAGGTAAAAACAAAGGTTTATTTTTATTTTTGGATATAATAATAAAAAATAAAAATATTTTTGAATTAAAAAAATAAAAATAAAAATATAACTAGGTTTTTAAAAAGAATGAAGGCTCTGATTGTGGGTACAAAAAGATAAGTGAAATAGGTCGGTTGGTAGTATTGTAGGGAGGGACATCATAATGGAAAAAATATTGGGTTTTGTTAGTGAAGACTTAAGTTTAATTTACGAAAAGGGTGATTCTTGATATATTTTTGCTTTTAAACAAAAAAAAAAAAAAAAAAAAAATTGTTTGGTAGCGGTTGAGTGTTTGTCAATAAGTTGTTTCGGTTAAATTCTTTGACCAATCGGTAAATGTTGGTTTTGTTGGTCGGGTCCTTTTTTTACCTTAGTGGTGGCAGCTTCAGATAATTCTTCGATGGAGGAGGGTTGGGCCTTTAAGGTCCACCACTCTCGCAGCCATGTTTAGAATGACAAACATCGACAACTAATCAGTGATGCTTTCCCCGCGGTCTCCAACTCTTATGGCTCGCTTGAAGGTTTGAGTGATGCAGAGGATGTGGTTATTTATATTATACTTATGATGTGGTTATTTATATTATTCCTGTTGATAGAGAGACTTATGATGTGGTTATTTATATTATTCCATTTTCTATTTGGTGCAAACTGTATAAGCATTTTCAAAAACCCTGGTGGTCAGATTGGTGTTGGCTTGGGGAGTTTCCTGTTTTGCAATATAAAGCTCATCTAGGTTACAAATGGCTCACCCCGCAAGTTCCAATGGTTGATAAGCTCACTATGAGATAGAACTTAGTCTCTCTTCCCTCCCAATGGAATAAGAGGTTTCAGATTGCTTGGGCTACTTACATTGAACCTAAACAAAGTTTTTTTGCTTGGAGCCTCTTGCACCAGGGGTTGCCTGTTGGCAATAGGCTCAAGCATCTGGGTGTTCATAATCCCATTTGCCCGATTTGTGAACAGGTGAAATATTTACTGCATGTTTTTTGGTTTTGTGATTGGGCTCAGTTGGCCTGGAAGTGGCTTCTTGAAATTTTCAGACCTTTTATGCATGAGGATTTTACCTGGGTGCATGCTATTTTGGGTGACCCTATTGCTTTTTCCTTCAACTTGGGTGTTGTTTGGAATATTTTTAGAATTGGTACCTTGTTTTATCTTTGGAAGTCCCAAAATAGAGCTATTTTTCTCAACAAGATGTTGGGCGTGTCTTCTCTGTTGTTGATAAATATGCTATATTCTTTGATTGTTGGTTACAGATTCAAGTACAAGTTGAAAAAGTACATGTGGAGCTGCAGTACTTACGTACCCTCATGGAGCATTGGGAGAATGTGCCCTGCGCTATGAGTCGACATATTTGACATTGTTTTGGTGGTTGTTATCTAGCTTTTTGTGGACTGTTTCTGACACTCTTGTGTACTCCTAACCACGATGGTTAGTGTGTTGGTTTACGGAGTGTATTAATCCCACCCACCTTTTTTATATAATTAAATATTATTTTATTAATATAATGGTTTTTCATTATAAAAAAAAGTTTATAACAAACATACAACTATGATTATCAATTACAAAAGTATAAGGTTATGCTATTCATATTTCTATAAACATGAACATAAAAAAAAGTTTTTATAACCTTTGTTGAAAAGGCTTGTAATGTAAATACAATTTTTATTTTGAAGATTATTGAAACTACTAGAGAATGGAGAGATGCGAGCCTTTACTTATTTTTCATTTTTTATTAAGTAATGTGAATTATAAGCGAGGTGTAATAGGAACACCTTTCTTATGATTTGAAATTTGTATTTTGAATGAAATTCCAAAAAAACATATCATTAGGATGCGTATTTATTTTAATTATTTAAATATATAAAATATAACAATGCCATGTGATAGTGTCACAAGGACAAAATCATAAAAGTAGTTAGATTATTTTTTTGGTTGAATAATGTGATAAACTCCTGCGACCGACACATAGAGCTGAGCAGTTTCCTCCTAACCATGATCCCTTGTAAAGCCGAGAGCTATGCCTATCAATAGAAAATTTAACATGCAACCACACACCCACCCCTTCACACACTCGCCACGCCGTGGTTTAAACCTTGGACCTCTCGGAGAAGAACCAAAGCCCGAACAGTTACGCTGTCCCCTAAAACAAAAGTAGCTAGATTATAATTATAACAATGATAATGAAAAATAATATTTATAATATTGTAATTAATAAACAATAAAATAGGTAAAGATTTTTTTAAACAAATGGCACAAGCAACAAGGAAATGAAAAGTACCTCATGTTATTTTTATTTTTATTTTATTATTTTTGGATTAGGTTAGTGTGAAACATCTTTATGATCGACTGACACTTAATGTTGAGTAGTCGTCTTTCAGCCATGATCTAAGAATGAGAGCTAAACTTACAATAATTTGAACCTTAAACCTAAAAAAAGCAAACTTGGACCAATTATATCATGTTATTAGCTTTAAGATAATTTTATTCAAATAACTTGAAAATACATTTTATTATTATTATGTACTAGATTAATGGTTAGTATCCATTATCGCGGACAAGGCATCTTGTTTGTTTAGTAGTATAATAAAATATTTGGTAAACATACTACCAAGCAAATTAACGTTAAAATATTTGGTATACAATAGTTGTTTCTAAAATTTACCCAATTTTAATAGAAACAACATAATGTTAGTTGTAAATGTGGTGAATTTTACTCTAGATAAAAATTTGTTTCATGTGTTATTTTGATATTTGTAAAGAAAAAATACAAAAAAAACTTTTAAACATAGATTAATGATTAAGCTATTTACTTAAAGGGTTATTATTAACGGGAGAAAGCTCTTTTACACATAAAATCTAAGTTCAAATCCTATGGGCGAATCTTAACACTTGCACCAAATGGTATGAGCTGAAGTTAATAAAAATGTCAAATTTCAAAGTATAGATGCCTATTTAAAACTTGAATGGGCTTGACAATGAAGGCTTATGTACTCTAGGTAGGAGGTTCATGGTTCAAATTTGAAGGGAGGTAGGTTATGTACACTCCAAGTGCCTCCTCCTCCACATAGTGAAACAAGGGAGTGTAGACATCTAATTTTATGCACTAGGTGAAATATCAACTCATTACAATGTCCATCAGTCGATTTTTAGCTAACCAAACTAGCTCAATTAAAATTCTACCCAAATATGGAGCATTTAATGCCTTAGAGCGAAAGCACTTGCTAATAGCAAAAACATTGCACAACGCTTTTACCTTGGGTAATACTTTTGCTCCTTTGATCCATTTTCAAATTATTTGAACCCAAAATGGTCAATTTTTGAAAGCACTTTCTAGAAGTAGAAGCATTACACATCACTTTTGTTCTTGGACAATTCTTTTGCACCTGCACAAGTGCTATCTCATTAGCGCATCTCTCTAGCATGTGAATTCCCTCCACCACTCCCAGACATGATCACACATGATAGTTTGTGTCCCTTGAGCCTACACATGAGAACCTTCTACCACCTTCCAAAGGCATCTTTAATTGCTCATTTTCCTCCAAGAAACCCTTCCAAAAGTATATAAATGGAGCCCTTTGAAGGGGCATTAAACAATAAGTTTTAAAGCATCCATAGTCTACTAAAATTTTATTTGAGTTCTTAGAGCATTTGTTCTTTTTATTTCCATATTCGCTTGTATCCATTCCATCTTGCATTCTCAAGCCCTTTCATTAGCATTGGGATTACTCATCTCTTTAGGGAACATAAGACAAAGCATAGGGGCATCCAATCAAGGCCATTTTCTTGCTCTTCCAACAAGCATCAAGGAGGTATTTGATTACATTTAAAAAGGAGACATCTCGTAGAGCTTAGATTGTATCATCCCTATCTTACTTTTACTTTTTGATATTACTTCATTTGGGGCTTACATTGCTCCTTTTCCTTGTATTTTTACATCTCTAATAACTACCTTATTCTTTCATATTGCTAACAACTACATTGATCCTTTATCTTGTTATATTTTACATTTTCTAATAACTACATTGTTCATTTATCTTGCCATATTTGACATTCTCTAATAGTTTTGTTGGTCCTTTATCTTGCTATGTTTTAAATTCCTAACAACTATCTTGCTAACAACTCCGTTGCTCCTTTATTTCACTGCATTTTACACTTCTTAACAGCTGCATTATTTCTTTGTTTTGTTAACAATACATTGATCTACTCTTTTTTTTTTATTTGCATATTAATTTGGCATTTGATCATTTCTTTAATCTAGTCATTTTGCATCAAACCTTGCATTAACATATCATGTATGACGGTTTACACCCTCCTAAGACTACATTCTACACTCAAACATACCTATTCTAATATTTTTTCAATGAGTTACCTATTCTAAATTTTGCTTATCATAAATCTTTGTTTTCTAATATCAGAATTGAAAGCATTGCATAGATACAATAGATCAATGCTTTTTCTCTCTATTTTTTACAGAGCAAAAGCATTGGCTAGTAGCAAAAACACTGTAAGTGTTTCTGCTTGTGAGTAGTGCTTTTGCTTGCATTGCATATTTTTCTAGTTTTTGGCATTTATTCCTTCTGTCATACCTATACAGGGGTCTGATCACCTTGATAAGGAAGCTCTTCGTCTCTCCTTTATCAAAAAAACCCCCATACAATAATATCAATTATATTTTTGTTAGTTTTATAGGTCATTTCATGAAAGCGCTAGATAGAGGTAAAACACTACACAATGCTTTTGATCGAGTGTAAAGCTTCCACTTAGAAGGCAAAAAATGGGTAACACTATTATTTATCCTTTTTGTTGCATTTTAGTAATTAATTTTGTTTGCTATTGTGTTATAGATTTAGGTCTTTGCTTACTTTTATATCATTAATTTAACAGAAGGAAAATATTAGATCTAGCTTAGTTGTCAAAATAATTAGCTAATTTGTTTTGTCTTAGGCATAAACTTTAAAGAGCATGTAGGTGTATCTTAGGGTAGTCTTGTATATTTGCATCAATTTCTTGCTTACCCTAAAATAAAAAGCCATTTAATTTTCTTGTAATCATTTGAATTAGAAAGAGCATGTAGTCTTAGGATTATTTTATTGTATTCCTTGTATTCTTGCATTGTTAAATTTATTTATGAACCTCCTTTGTCATCCATGGAAACCATTAACAATTTATAGGAATATCAAATAAACAACAATGAATAATCCATACAATACAATGAAATCAATGCATTTCAATGTATTCAATTTATAATTTAAACCCTTTTGGTAGGGCAACACCATACAATGCTCCTTATTGGAAGGAAGCCACTCAATATATTTCAACTTGAGATAAATACAATATTCTTCTCTCTATATGCCCATATGAGTCTTTTACCCACATTATATAGTATTCAAGTACCTACCACTATCATTTATCCACACATGTGAGATAATTACATATAATATAATATTAAGTACAACATTATAATATTGAATTCCTAACTTAGGTACCTAAAATTCCACCCCCTTTACAAAATGTTTTATCCTCAAAACATAAGAAAATATTAAATAGTATAACTTTTTGAGCCTTGTTGTGAATTGGTACCGATCACAATCATCCATCCATCCTAGTGAAACTTTAATTGGTGGTGGTTTTTATTGATGTTGATATGCCATTTTACCTTTTGAATTTTTGGAAGTAATTCATTGGTTCCATGTGTTGGAGGTATCTTTTTGATGGCAATAAATATTAGTCTTTTTTATCTATGCTTGTTTTTGCTACTTGAGTATCTAGAGCTGCTTTGTTGGTTCTGTATTTGCTACTCTACTCTAGTAATTCGAATAATGGGTCCATTTATTCCTTGATTGTTGAGAAATATTACAATATTTGATACATGCTAATGTACCCCCATGGTACCTTCATGGTACAATTGTAAACATGTAATAGGTTAGGGTTGAGTCTTTAGTTTAGAAGTGTGATTTATATTTTCCTTTTATGTAAGTGTCAATGTGAAAGAAATACACAATTGTTATGTAAGAGTGCAATGTGCAGGATATGTACATGTGTCATGTAAGTTAGAGTGCAAGTGTAGATTGAGAGAATGTGTACAAGTATCATGTATGTAGTGTGCAAATATGTAATATGAAGATGTACACAAGTGTCTTAGATTAGAAGTGCAAGTAGAAGTGTAAGAGTCATATAGATGTGTGCATGCAAAAAGATAGTGAAGAGTCTAGTATGCAAGTGGCAAGATGATAAGCCAAAGGTCATGGGACTTGTCATATGGAGAGCAATAGTCAATTACTTGAAGAGTCACATTACTATGACTATACTATGGAGACAGTGCTCCATAAGAGGATATGAAGAAAGTCATATCCAATATACAATTGTAAGAGAAAGAAAGGAATAAAGTTTGTATACATATTTTGAGCAATTAATATTGTAAATTTTCTTCATGCTTAGTTCATGAATGATTTAGACCATTTACATTCATATTTGATTATATAAGTGAATGCAATTTTTGTTATTATTTTGGTCTTGATATACATATTAAATTGCTCATATATTCTACTCTTTCTTATTGATATTCTAACCTTTAATATCGTGACTATTTTATATTAGGACCTATGATATTTTGTGGTAGTAAGTCTTGAAAATCCTACATTGATATTGATGCATCACTCTAAAAACCAGATTCACCATGCTTTCTTTACCAAACACTGCCATGCTTGATGCCTTTCTGATTCCATGTAGAACCATAATATTGTTGTAATAATCCATGCCTTTAAGATTGTTATAACTCCTAATGGTGTGGATGGCAATATGATATAATCTTAACCTGATGTTCTACCTTCTTTGTACCCTCCATATTTTTCTCCTTTGTTCTAAATTGTTATGTATTATATTCTCTCATGTGCCCTTCATTTGATGTGTCCTTGTGTTCTTTTATGTCTTTTATGGACTTTGATGTTGTTTTCTCTATAGACTTTGTTGTTGTTTCTTTCATGGACTCTACTATTGCTACTTCTTTATTGGATTCTATTTTAGGTTCTGATGCTTCTTCCTCAATTTATTTATTTACAATAAATTTTTGTTTTTCCATCATAAAAAGAGATTCATGTTTTTCCTTATATCCTTGCCTCTTACATTGAGAAATATCGTGTGCTGTTATTTTATTTTATTTTGTAACAAAACTTAATAAAATTCCTTTGTACATTAATATTAACAATACCCAAAGAGTTTAATCAAGGATAACCAATAACTATTTTTGCATCGCCCATCTCAATAACATAAAAATTTGAATGTAAAATTTATTTGTCCATGGTGATATTCAAATCTTCAAAAAATTGAACATTCATATCCTCAAGCTATATGTCTTTGATTTTGTTGGTCTAAACCTACAACGTCTTAGCCAAAGACATATTAATGACATCGTGTCTACTATTATGGTTTATAGAAATAATAATATTTTCCTTTTGGATGCAGCCATAAACCTACAGAATATATTTTTTAATATAAACAACTATTTTTGATCGTTCCTTGACTTATTTGACATCAAAGATGTGTTTTCTTCTACCTGCATATTATTCCCTCTTTTTTTTGTTAATTTCTTCAAAATTTCCAACTCTCTTTTAATTCCTTTTGTTCATCCTCGAGCTTAGCTATCTTTTCATTTTTTTAAATTCCATTGGCTTAAAATGCAACTTCAAATTATTTCCTTGTATATAAAATATCATGGGTATCTCTAAAGCTCCAATACCAATTTAAAGCTTCCCCTTGCAAAGAATCCAAAATCTTATGTCTCCATGACACATTAGAAAATTTTGAAGACTTAAAAATTTTCCACCATTCCCAAGCATCACTATCATCCTCTTTAGTGAATATTGGCAACTCCATGTCCTCAATTCCCAAAATTTCAAAACTTGGATTCTTCAAAAATTCCTCAAGTATCCTCTTATTCCTTTCAATAAATAACTAATTTGCACTCAAACTAGCAACTATTCATGGCATGCAGACTGTATATTTTTAGTAACAGATAATAACCTTCTCTATGGATTTTTTTTGCACTTAACAACTTTTAATGACTTGCAAACTCTGAACTATGAAATTTCTTCTTCTTTATATACTCAAAAACTGTTAATGACTTGCAAACTTTGTACTTTTGACAACTGATAATGGCTAAATTTACAACTTATTTTTTTTAACACTTAGCTTAACAACTAGTAATGACTTGCAGATTGTGAAATCCCAACAACTGATAACAACCTGCTCTGTGGACTATTTTTTTTTCTTTCTTTGTGTGGAACACTACCCACTTGAAACAGAGTATTTCTGCAGTCAAACTAGCAACTGATAACAACCTCCTTCACAATTTTTTTTTTAAATGTTACTGATAACGACTTGCTCTACAAATTAATTTTTTTTGTGCACTACCCAACTATGGACTAGGTAGCAATTGATAACTACTTCCTTTGCAGATTTTTTTATACTAATATTGCCTTCTCTATAAGTTATTTTTTGGAAAACTACTACCAACTATAGATTGGTTGTTTTTATTACTCACTTGCAATTGTTTGCTCTGCTAAAGCCGTGAAACTATTATAGACTATGGAAACTATGTAGAAACTATTGCTAAAGCTATTATTGATGACTATATGACATTTTTGTGGAAATTCTAACAATGAATTCGGCCCCAAACTTTGGCTTTCTAGTGGCTTAAAGGTAAATATCATCAGCCACACAGGCTATTTAAGAGAACACTGCTATTTGATTATCAATAATATTTCCCTAGGGAATAATTGATGAGAAACCAACCATGATTTTACCTTTAAATGATAACTCTATATATTATCATAGGATCAAAATACTATTAAGAGGATGTAGAGCCATTAATCATTTTTATTAGCAACACACTCAAACCAGTTGCTCTAATGTTCTTGGGGTACTCCTCAAAATGAGTTTTAGGGCAAATATTAGCCCAAGTACTTTCCTTAGCTAAGTGGTCAGGACTTACACCCAATCCTATAAGAGATTATTAGCCTAATGTAGGTGCTTATTAACCATCAAAATTTGGATCCAATAGTGAATAGATGATTGAAACTTTTATAATAGAACACGACCTTGGAAAGTCCTCTATCATTGAAGCTTCTACAGTGAAACACGATCCTAGAAAGTGCTCTCATACCACTTGTTATGAATCTCCTTTGTCATTCACAAAAATCATTGACAATTTACAGCAATATAAACAACAATGAGTAATCCACATAATACAATGAAATTAATGCAAATTGTTCTTATGTGTTTAATTTAAAAATTCAAACCCTTGAGGTAGAGCAACACTGTCCAATACTCCTTATTAGAAGGAAGCCACTCCTTAATATATCTCAACTTTAGATAAAATACAATAATTTTATCTCCATACTCATATGAGTCTTTTGCTCACATTAAATAATGCTAAACTACCCACCACTATTACTTATCCACACATGTGGGATAATTATATTTATTATAATATTAAGTGCAATATTATAATATTACCAAACAAATTCTTGCTTTAGATCTATCAAAAGGCTTAGGTATAGAACTTGAACCCCTAGGTATTTGTCTAATAAACATATTAAATATAGTATAGGATATAATATATACATTTTGAGGTAACATAGAATGTCCAAATTACCTCACATAGATTGAAGGGGTTTTGGATGCCCATGTTTAATTGGAGTAAGGGATGGGATGATATGCATGATGCTTGTGGATCTTAAAATAACTTACATACATAATGGTATAGGCACCACCATATGGTTTGTTGAAATATTATTGTAGTATTTCCATAATATCATTTAGATGGGGCTCACTTGAATCTCATATTAGCAAATTAAAAAAAATGATTAAGCTATAACACTAAATACAAAAAATCATGCATTTTTATTGGTTTATTTTATTAGATACTCTTATCAAAATATGTTTTTACTTATCTAGGTGTACACATGGGTGTGAATGTGATAATAATATTTTATTCAAATCTAATAATAAGTTTTAATTAGATTTTTTTTTGAATGAAGAAGTAATATATTAAATATAGCGTCTAAACATACAAAAGTGGGTGGACTGCCACATCACACCCCATGCACTAGCCAAACCGATTGAGAAAAATAGCCAGGAAAAAAACCATCAGGTACAACAAACCCCAAGTAAACCACACACTGGCTTTATAAATAGCCAGGACATCGATCAAAACATCAGCAGTAGAATACTAGAAATAGGCAGGATTAAGTTCAAGGACACAAGCCATTAAATATTCCAACCCGACCCGGGATGGTTGTCAGACTTATCAGTTGCAGGCTGAGCAGGAGCCTCAAAAGGAGTGGTCCATCCATCTGCATCACCAGCAGTGCCCGAGCTCCAACCAACATTAGCATCACCATCACTACCCCTCTGAGAACCAACCTGACCAGAAGAAATTAGGGGAGTTCCCCATCCCTGATGAGCTCTCCAACCAACCATACAATACAACTGGTCAGGCTAAGGATGAAAATTCCAAGCAAAAACCTGCTGAGTAGGGTGGGAACACAACATACCCTGCGTTTGATCTCTACAGGGCTAAGAGTGAGCCCTAGAAGGTGGTCGGTCCCTACGTTGTATGGATCTGGAATGGGTGTATTGTTCATGCTCCGGGGGGACTCTACTCACAACACATGGGGCATTACCCCAATGATCAATTAGCTCCTGCAGATGATTAAGCTCCATTGCAACTTTATTAGCTTGCACCTGAATCTATAACCAGGCATCATGAAATACCATAAGATTATCTAAGAGAGAAAAAATAATAGAGAGAGTTTTATCTACAAAAACTATCTCATTCCTTGATTTCATGTATGAAATAAAATGCTAATTCTTAAAATATTCCACAATTCTAGCAATGGTTAAGAAAACTATGGAGGATCTCCCAACAAATTATGAAGCCAGGTTAAAGGAGTAAGCAAAAATGGCCGAAAGAAGGACTCCATCCACTCCCAGGACATCTGAAATCTATGACAATTCCATAAAATATTCAAAGTGGATTCTGCTTCCCCATAGAAAGGGTAAGTGGGAGAATCAATGCCCAAATGCCTAAGCCTTGAGCCAAGCGACAACCCCTGGTACAACAAAATCCAGATAAAAGAGGTCTGCTTAGGTTCAATATAGGGTGCCCAAGTGAGCTCTCCATCTAGATTTGGAAGAGAAAAAATCCCAGCATGCATTGAGCTTGGGCACCATGGGTAAATTGAGCGAAAGCCAACTGTATCCTTGCTTAGTACTGTATTTAAACAGAGAGACATGTTTATACCATTCCCACTCTTTCCACAATGGTTGCTGAAAAACCTGACCAAGCTTAGGCCACAAGGAAAAAGGTGTACTGTTAATAACCACATCATATGTATCTTTATCAATAAATTGTAACCTATACTGTTATTGAAAATTCTCCTAAGGGATCTAATCGCCAGAATGCTTGCAAAAAAATTAGAAAGGGACACACTACCCTTTTTAATTTTTTTTAGCATGAATCCATTGAACTTGAGCAAGTGGTTGTCCCTGATACTGAACCATAGGGGACCACCAAACATTCAATTCGGTAATAGCTGTCCCCTTGTGGCGACCGATTCCTTTTCAATGGAGCCAGGGCTTGATTGACTCCCAAGCTCTCCAAAGACTTTGAGTCACAAAGGAACCGATAATTTTACAAGAAATAGGGGCTACAATAATGGAAGAGAAATCCAACCCTTGCCAATATTTCTTGCCAATGGATAACCTTGTTGCCACACAATTCCTAATCAAAACTTTCCATGCTTCATCCCCTTTAAGAGATCTGATGATCCATTTAGCGCTAAGAGCTAATCCTTGATGAAAACAGTTAAATAGTCCTAAACCTCCTAATTTTTGGGGGAGGCAACAAAATTCCCAGGCTACTTTATGAAAGCCATTTTTGTGAGAGGAATTAGCCCATAAAAAATCCTGTAGAAGCTTTTCTAGCTTCTTATAACAAGCTTGAGAAAGAACCCAACAGGAAGAATAGTAAACATGTATACTGGCAAGAATTTTAGAGCAGATTTGGAATTTACCCGCAAGGGACAACTTCTTGGTGATCCAGTAATTGAGCTTGTTCTCCATCCTTTGCACTATATATTCCTAAATCTGAGAGGGGGTGCTTTAAAAAGCAAAGGGAATGCCTAAAAATTTGAACATATCCCCTGAATGTATCCACTTCCATTGGTAATGTTCCAACCAAGGTGGAAGGGGATGTGAGGATTGTCTATAGCAAGTAGTTTTCCTCCACTGAATGCTGGAACCAGAGGCTTTGCAAAAAAAATCCAGGCTGGAAAGAGCCTGTGTGACAGACACTTCATATTCAATGAGCGTTAATAAGGAATCATCCACAAAGTGTCCATTAACGAGCTGCCCTTGCCCTCTTGGTATGGAAATACCCTTAACTAGTCCTTGCGAGGCTTTACGGGCAAGAAGGTATCCAAAGGCTTCAACTGCAAGCACATAGAGGGAGGGGGCAAGAGGACAAACCTGACGAACAGATCTGAACAAACCAATGCACTCTGATTGCACACCATTCAACATGAGAACCGCTGAAGCATCTGTAAATAACATTTTCATAGATTGGAAAAAACCAGGTCCAAATCCCAAAGCTGTAAGCATTGAGAGAATGAAATGCCATTCAATTTGTCATAGGATTTTTCAAAATAAATTTTAATAAAAAATGCATCTTGCTGAGACTGCCGTGCGCAGTCCATGCCTTCCCAAACTGCTAGAACATTATCCAAAATATAGCGATTGTGAATAAAGCCTGTTTGCTCAGGTCTCAAAATAAGAGGAAGGAGAGGCCGAACACTAAGAGCAAGAGCTTTAGCAATAATTTTATAGCTAACATTCAGCAAAGTGATAGGCCTCCAGTTTGTGATCACCTCAGGATCACCAGGCTTGGGAATGAATTTTATGTTGCCTCTATTAATGAGTGATCCTAGAGAACCAGAATACAGGGCTTCCTGATAAACCCGAAAAAGGTCAGGGTCGACTATATCCCACAAAGCTTTATAAAATTCACAAGGAAACCCATCAAGGCCTGGTGCCTTGTCATTAGCCATATGAGATAAGGATTCAGTAAGATCTTCTAAAGCAAGAGATTTATCGCAGGCTTTAGTTTGAGAAGGCAAAATCTTCATAGAAATCATCGAGCAACATTCAGCCAACGCTTGTTGTCTCTCAGCAGAGAGATGCTGAGCAGCAAATACCTGCTAGTAATGGTGAATAAATGCCTTAGAAATATCAAGCAACTCTGAAAGCCTTTCACCATGATTCACAATGGCTTTGAACTGAACCGCCTACCGAGGCGGTCTACGACACTAAAAAACTCCTTGGAAACCCTATCACCGACCTTGAGCCAATGCATTCGAGCACGAAGCTGAGCACCTCGAGCCTCATAGAGCTCAATATTCTTAATCTCATGCTAAAAAATTGCAACATACTGTTGTAGAGTGACACTGAGAGGGGAAACATCAAGTCTAACAGATGTTGAGGCAAACTCTCGCTTTAGGGCCAGATTGACTTTTTACGCAATTGAGCAAGCTTGACACCAAGATTACGAAGCAAAGTGGTTGTGTGATTAATAGCATCATTCCACCACTCAATCCAAATTGAATGTCCTGAAGGTCGAGGAACCAAATTCCAAACCCTAGTAATGTGTGCAACAGAAGCAGGATGCTGAAGGAAGGAAATATTCAAAAAAAATTGAGAAGAGAAGGTCCTAGCTGGTAGTATGCTCGAAGAAATATTAAAGATAGTAGGAACATGATCTGACACTGTAGAGCCTGGAAGAGCTGTCATCAAAGGAGCAAAAGGCACAAGGAGCTGAAAAATGAATCCAAAATGGTTCGTAAGCATGGCTCTATCCAATCGCTTGAGAATACGGTCATCCCCACTTTGAAAATTTGACTAGGAAAACCAAAGTGAGTGCGGGAAGTATTTGGAGGAAGAACAAGCATTGGGGTCAAAAAGCCCTAATTTATTTTAAAAAAAAAACCAAGCTTTGCGTTCCCCAACACACCACCACATTGGGAGGTAGCCCACTTTATCAGAAGCTGTGTCAATCATATTGAAATCAACACAAAAAATCCAGACAATGAGAGGTAAAAACAAAGCCAATCACTGCCAGAGGGCACATCGATCAGGGGCATGATTGGAAGCATACACATTTACAACACCAAAAGAATATCCATCGATTTCAAAAAGAGTACACACCACCTGATTAGAAGGGTCCACTCCTCAAGTAACTAGATGAAATTGCCAGGTGGGAGCCATAAACGTGACAACTCCACCTCGATCAACTGCATAAAATTGGTTGCAAGGCCAAATAAATGAACATGCACATTGCAAGTTAAAAGCAGAAACCTTAACTTCTTGTAAACAAAGAAAATCAAACCTGCCATGCAGACGACAAAGTTTATCAACCTCACTACAGACCAAGTACTTACGAACTGGGTTCGTTAAGCCTCTGACATTCCTTAATTAGAATTTCATACTAACAAGTATTGAATATTGACTGATCCCTATGATACAAAAGTTGTTTATCTTTTCGCATTTGTGCCTTGGTATGAAATTGTGGTATAATATGTAACGAACACTTTCTTATACAACAAGACATTCGATAAAATGAGAAATAAAAAAAAATATGTTGATAAAAAAATATCAAAAAATAAAAAATGATCTAAATAAATAGGAAGATGTAGTTATAGACAATGCAAATGTAAATGAAGAACAAAATACAAGGGTCTTATATGACTTAGTAGTTTAACATCAAAACTTTAATCTATAATTAGGTGTGGGGTAATTATTTGTGCATGTTTATTTTATACCAAGTTTTGGATGGGTGACTTTGAGAACTCCAATCTTGAAAAAGTAAAATATTATTGGAAGAGGAGCTAGTGTTTATTAATACCTCTAAGATCTCAACAATTATAGAAAAATAGTTCTAAAGTCATGGGATAATTTTTTATATTGGTCTTCTTAAGATGTTAGTTATAAGCATTATTGACAATGTGTGTTGACAATTGGCATGGTTGGTAACGCGGACTTCAAGACCGATGATGATGGTACGAACCCCGAGCAACTAGTGGTCCCCTTCACGTCGGGTTAACAACAACAAAGAGGAATAGGTTTGGTGAAACCAACCCCTGTGGTTTGAACCCTGCGCTTATCAGTTACTAAAATAGTGTGGTTGTGACCAACTCTCTTATGTAATAAAAAAAACAAGGATTTCAAGACAAAGAAAGATACATTAAAATTTAATAATGTTTTTAAGTAATAAAATATTTTTCTGTAGCCATCACATTAGTCAATATGTACAACTAACGTACGATGGTCAAGACTTGCTTTAAAAATTATTTAGCATGGGGATTACAAAATATTTATCTTCTAGGTACTTAAGTCATTTGTGCAAGTAGTAGCAATAGTTATTTAAGAATGTGATATTTAAATTATTACATCAATTTTCTTGTGGCAAATTAGATTTAAAATTTTATTCTCTGACCCATGACATGTTCCTTGGGATGGATTCTACTACACCTCCAGCATTTTCTACATTTCAAATAACCATTTACATTTTCTAGGGAATTTTACCTCTTTTTCAGGTATTTTTACCTTTTTTCCAGGTATTTTTACCTTTTTGGACAAATTTTTACAATTTTCGATAATCTTTGGCAATTTTCTTCCCACCCTGATGTTTGGGTTGTATTATCTCCCTTGAGTTGGTTCTGGTGATAATTTACAATTATCGAGGTTTTATTTTCATTTGCATAAATATTTCCCCATTTAAGGTTCGGTGCTGTGCTTTCGATGTTATTTTCTAACTCTCAAGGGTTTAACTTTTGTTGGCTTTTATTTCCTTTTAACAACCTCCAAGTTCTGGTGCCAATTTTTTAATTACTGGAGTTTAAAATCATTGGTTTATATTTTTTGCTTGTAAATGTTCAGGGTGCCAATGGTAGTGGGTTTTGAATTTTCTGAGGATTTTGCTTCCTCCTTTTATCAGGTTTTGGTGCTAATTTCGAATTATTGGAGTTTAAATTTATGGGCTTCTATTTTCTTTCTTGCATGTTCCTAGTGGTTTTGATGCTAACGGAGAATATGTTATTTATTGATATTCCTGATTTTTTTATTTTCCTGTGGGCTTTTAGCTGGAAATATTTTAAAATTAATTTTAATTTCCCCGTAGTTTACCGAAATTAAGCTTCATCAATTCTATTGCCCTTTACAATTACCTATGGATCTTTGATTACCTAGGTTACAAAGCCTTTTGGTTAGTGGGTTTTTATTTTAATTTCCCTATTCGGTTGTTGGGGCTTCCAGTTAGAGTTTCTTTCAATTTAAAATTATGCCCTTCGATGGATATAATGAATGAAGTTGGTGTTTAATTTTGTTGACTTGTGCTTTATCAAAGTTTCAGCTGGACTTGCCCTTTTATTACCTCTAGTTGAACTTTCTCTTTATCGGTACTTTAATTTCATTACCATTCATATTTCCTCATAAATTTCAAACTAGCACAGTTTTACTTAATCTTGCCTTAGTTGTGATATTTTGGATAACCTGTAGAAAAAAAGCAATTTTAGGTCTTAGAACTCCTTAGATTATAAGCAAACTGATACTTTTCGTAAAACTCTTTTCAAGCCACATCTAATGGAGGTGATTTAATGAATTTTTGCTAAGTATTTTAAGAGATATGGGGCCAGAAAGTGGGATCTACGTGATTAGGCAGATATTTCCAACCAATTAGGGTAACTTGATAACATGCTAAAAATGGGCCATTCATGAGGTCAATTTTTTCTAGAAGATAGCATGTTCAATTTTTTTGGAAATATATCTTCCAAAGGCATCTAATGAAAGTGGTTTCACTAAATTTTATTGAGTCTTGAAGGAGATATGGGGTCTAGAAGTGAAACCATATGTGATGCCAAGGGGTGATGCCAAGCTTGTAGTGCCTATATTTAAGCAGTTTTGGGGTGCTAAGGTCGAACATAGTTATATGGGTACTCGCTAGAAAGCTTAATTTAAACCTATTCTAATGGAAGAGATTGTATTTTATTTTTAAAATTTTACCAAACATAGCAATAGTAATAAGCATTATGATAAACACAAGGAGTGCAAAAATTGGGCATTTGTGATTAAAAGCTTTCAATTGAGAACCTAAGTTTTGGATGGTTGATTGTTATGCATAAGCCCAAACAAAAAGTAAAAAAAAAAATCACGAAAATTTAAAAAAAGTATGTCCCTAGTCCATACAGATTAAGGCATGTTGTGCAAGTGCATCAACACCACCTCTCTACCAGAGCAGTCAACAACACATGGTCTATCTTGATATTGGACATCGTTGCCAGATACCCTAGCCCCATTGCATCAAATACCACCTAATCCACTGGCATTATAGCATCTATAATCAACCATAAAATATGTGAGCATATATCCCAACACTCTAGCACATCCAACACCTGCATACATAGACAACCAAAGCAAGATATAGTTAGATTTCTCTATAAAAATCAATCAAATTTTCTCATTGCAAATTCACTAGATAAAATCAAATTCACCAAGTAGTAAATTTGTTGGCTAAAGGTAAATTTGAAAACCCACCAAAAATAGCGAATACACCACCTTTTGGAAAATTCAAGATGATGTATTTGTGTCACATGCTAGAATGTCACAATCTTGACAAGCAAAAATTTGAAAAACACACAAACAGGAAAAGCTCATACCTATCCCTGGGCCACACTTGGGCCTCTCCCACCACATACTAGGTCTGTGTTGGACATCTATGATCTACCATTTTGAAAATCCTTAGGTTTTCTCCATAACATATTTTCTCTTCTTACGCATGGTGAAAGTAGCTTTTACTCATGCCCTTTCACCCTATTTTACCCTATCATGGTAAAAAAATTCTAGCAACCAACTTCTTACACAACCTATTTAAGTTCCTTCAAGACCTCATTTTTATCCCTTATAAACTTGAGGGGGCATCCAAGCTAGGGGTAAAGTCAATTTGAACCCCCCTTTAACCCTAATAAGAAAATTATCTAGTAAAACTCCAAAAACAATTAGCTTCTTCTTCTTCTACAAACAATCTCTTTATATGTTTTGCCCCATATCAATTAATCTAAGCCTAGTGATAATGTCTTTCTCAAAATTGGAAGTATCTATAACTATTTTTATGCATTTATTAATTTTAAATGCATCAAAAATGGGGTAAATATAGATATCTAAATTTAGACCATCTAATTTATACCAATTCTTGACCCAAACCCACAAAAAGGTCAACTCAACCATAAAAATTGACTCAATCTCAAGGTTTACAACAAAATCCAATAGTTGTAAATTTACCATCTTAGAGCGAATTTGCTAGAAAGTGAATATAGTTGTCAACTGGCGTATGTACAACCAGTCCAAATTGTCTAGCCCCTCATCGAATTTGACTTATAATGATCAAATTCATGAATACACCAAGTTTGTAAATATGTTGGCGACATATTTAAGTCTAAGATGTGAAAACTTTAATTGCACCTATAACAACCAATCAGGCCAAAAATTACTCTTGCCTACTCCTTTGTCATCACAAGCAATTAACAAGTAGATAGGAAGGTGGCTAACTTTTCTCCACCTTCCTCCACATGCCCAAATCAATCCTAATAAAGGGGCAACTGATTGTAGGTAATCCTATCAGCCCCATTAGGAACCAATCAGTAACTCATCAACTCATATACCAAGCCACTTCGCCCCTCCCATTTGGGAAACCCCCAAGAGGGGCAATTTCTATAAATTGGCCCCTTAGGGTGGCACTCAAAGAGGAAGAACTCTTGTATTGAAACTCTATTAAAATTTGACATCAATCTCATGTATCGAAGTGCTTCCAAAATTCTTTTGTAAAGTCATCAAGCAATTTAGGCTTTGAAGGAGTAAAGGAGGCATATTGCACTCTTAGGAATTTTAGTGATAGATTTATAATTCTATCGTGCTCTTATCTCTATTTTGACTAATAGAGTTAGGATTTGATTTTCATGCATGCAATCTAACATTTTTTATTTTTAATCTAACCATTGTATTGTTGAAGTATTTCTTTTAACTCTCCTTCAGAAGGTGTCTTAGGAAGTCTATAATGTAGAAAATTACTTTCAAGATTCTTAGGATAATAGTCAAGGGAATTAAGCATCTATTTTACCTATGGTTTTTAGTTTTTTGCCAACATGTGTGAATTTTCCACATATAATTAAACTAGGTGGCATATTCGCTACAAGTAGCCAAAACCCCATTTGCACAACCTCAAAACCTATTACTTTTCTTAGTCTCAAAGTTGAATATGTCATTTGTGACTATTACAAATGGTGTATTCACTACCCGTTTTCAAGATCTCGGATCTCCTCATCAACCTAGCATCTAGACTAGTTAGTTTTATCTTGTGAACCATTTTATCCATCCTTATAGCCCTAAACTTTATTTTCTACTATATGATCATCCAATTTTATCATCTTCATGTATTTTCTATCTATAGAGATTTCAATTAGTGTATTCGCTAAAAATATCTCAACATCGATCCCCAAGGCTTTTCAAATTTTATTGTGTATAAACAAGGGCTCTAACTATTCTAATCAGGAAATTACATGCTCTTGTTTTGTAGGCCCCCTAATTATAATCCATCTATTTTTATGTTTATTTTGCAGGTTTCAACAAATTCACTAGGTTAAGGATTTCTAGGTGGCATACTCATTAGAGGGTGTAGTTTCTTTCAAACAATGTATAAGTTGAAGTCCTCTAGTTTTCAATCATTAGCATAGGTTGACTATTGATTGTCTATTTGTTTATCTTTTAATTTATCTTTTAAAACACTTGTAAAAGGAAATAGAATAACTATATCATGATATTTTATTTTTGTTTCCTTAGGCATTTAATTCAAATTATATATAGTTTACATATAGGATAAGTTACGTGTTTGCATCTCCCTTGCACCATTTCCTTTTAAAAGTAAGAAATAAAAGTTTATTTCTATAGCCCAAATAACAATCATCAAAAGCAAAATTGCATATATCTTAGTGCCTTGTATTTTACACCTCTATTCTCATAGTGCATTGCATCAACATCTTATACATTAGTTTCTAGGATAAACTATAAAACCTAGGTTTTTTTCAAACAAAACACAATAAAATAAATTAGGAAAATCTATAAGACCTTGGTGAACCCAAAATCCCCCACACCAAAGATAAAACATTGCACAAAAGCATGATCTCAATGACAAGTTAGTAGCAATGCTCTCTCGTCCGAGTGTGGATGACCCTCGATGGAATGCATCTAGGGCTAGCACCCTCATGCATCTTTTGGCATCCCACACCTTTATGGAAGATAAGTTGAGCAATTGTGAGCTCAACCAAGTAAAATAGGGTCCCATGTAAGAGTGAGGGCTAGCAAGCCAAGCTATCTAAAGGAAGAGTTTTTCCTTATACAAGTGTATTCAATATTGTTAGAGTGAGATGTGAAATATGGTCATTGGGTAAGTCCATAAGAGGTGGAGGTTCAACAAGAGGGACTCATTAAATCACTAAGGCAATTCAATGAGCATTGATATACTTTTATAATTTATAGATGAAGTAAAAATATTTTAGTTTTCATTGTGTCACCTTTGTCATTCCATGCTTGTTTTTATTGCTTATTATTTTTTAGGCCATTATGGATGAGAATTATGTTCTAACTTACGATCATTAGAGACTATGTGTTGACTTTAAAGACCATAGTATTAGGAGGGCTTGGAGAGACATTGTGTGCATGTTGTGTTTAATTTTTTTTGGGTTTGTTGCAAGGCCACTTCTCTTTGGCGGTGGTGTTGTCTAGTAATTTTATCCTTACCCCTCCATCAACTTTGGTTTTACCCCTTGTTACTTTTATTGCAACAACTGGAAAACTTATTGTGTAGTAATATTTTTTTACTAATACCATGAGAATTCTAATTTTATGGATAGTTAATAATTTCTACTAGGGTAACTCTAGAATTCACTTTGTGGTAAATCCTATTTACTAGGATCATTGCCAAGTGATATCACTAGTCGATCCTTTTCTTATGGGACTTGTTCATTGTACTTACTTGTGTATGTGTTTGGTGAAGAATGGTTAACAAGTGTATACCTTGGTGATCTTGTAGATAGTTTGTGATTAACCCATCATAGTCTACCATCTAGTTTACCTTGTTTTATCTATGTGTATATACTTAACACATCAGATTAAAGAACTAGTAGGCATAATTTGATAGATTTAGTATTCATAATACTCTAGGAATTTTCAACTTCTAGTTTATGAGACCATAGATTTTTAACTAGGAAGAGTGGAACCTAGGATTACAAGGTTGTAGTAAAAATGGAAAAAAATGTTAGCTTTTGATGCTATATATTTAAGGAAATGCAACCACAAGAACTAAAATGAGCATGCAATATTAAATATATGATAATGGCAATATACTAAGCAGGAAAAACTCATAATAAACTTCTGCAATAACTCATAAAACTGCCATTAATGAAATCTCACGAAAATAGGATGTTCATACAAAATGTGGAGATCTCAAATGCTCCATGCTTCATACAAGTTCTACATTGTGTCTAACTTGTATTCTACTCTCCTATCTATTCTCTACTATCCTCTATGTTCCTCTCTCTTATCTATCAAAGGCCTATATATAATGAGATATGTCTCTTGGCCTTTCACCTACCTATGACTCTTCATCTTCCTATTCTATGACTCATGTACACATGGACTACATGCACATTTACATCATCAAGTACTTTGCACATTCTAACAACACTTGTGCATTTATTACATTGCATAAAGTAAATACTAATCAAACTCCTAATCTAGAGATGTACCCAAGGTGGTACATTGGCATGTACCAAATAATGTAATATATTCCAACACCTCCCTGTATTACATTATTTGGTTATTGAAGACTTTAGTCTTCAATATGGTCTTCATCTTGGTTCTGGAACTTGAGCTCTTATTTTTTGCTTTCTTCATTGTACTCTCTGTTTGTATCCTGATCAAGTAAATAATTAGTATCTTCATCTTGTTCCTTTAGTTCACTTTGATCTGTATTCAACTTGAAAGTATTTTCTTTCATCTTCATCTTTTCTTTCTGTCATGCTTCCTCTTTCTTCTTCTTCTTCTTCTTCTTTGCATTTTTACTAGTGATATATCTTCTTCATGGTGAGTTAGTATATCATCACAATAGTATTGGTCAGGATTCAATATTTCATTGCTAATATGTTCATTTTGTTTCATATTTTGAAAGAATTCAAAAAAAATTAATGATAGATATATCATCAAATATTCTTCTGATGTAAATATAACTATATTTTGAGTATTCCACCAAGCTTTGAAAAGTACTTCATGAAGATAACCAATTAATGTCATAAAATTTCCTTCTTTTGCTTCCTTGAGAAACAAAGAGAATATTTTTTTTACTAGTAGACAAATACTTGTATCCATCAAAAGTATCTATTAAGTTTTGTGAATAAAATTTCAATTCATGAAATAGTTCTTCATTATTGAATGCATTCCTCACTATTTCATCCATGCTTCTTCTAATTTAATCTTTGAAGTGGAATTCCTTATAGCTCCCTAGTATTATATATTGAGAATAGTTTTGATAGAATCTTTTAACTTTCAAAAACCATTGAGGTTGACTACCTTATGACTCCCTAATTTAGAGATCAAACTCAATGAATTCTTTTCAATTCTCAAATTTGTAGGATACCCCAAAAATTCTAATGTTCAATCAATGATTTTGACAAGGGTTTAATTTTTTAAATCTCTAGGTAGAATTCCTTTTAACTCCCTAGTATTTTGAGTATAAGATCAAATTTGATATACTCTTTTCAAATTTTCAAGTTTTGTAGAATACTTTGTATCTCCCAAGTGTTTTGAATATACTATGGTCTTGATAAAGTGCTTAGCTTTCTTAGTTTTCCTTTGAGTTGAATCCCTTTTATCTCCCTAATGTTCAACTTCTATTCTTCACCTTATTTCTCCCTATTTGTGAATAGAAAGCTAAAGATAATTTTAATGCACTTTCAATTGATAAAATTTTCTATCTTCAAGACTTTAGAGTTGGATTCCTTATGTCTCATTAATTTGAGCAAGAGACTAATTTCAAATGTAGTTTTCCAACTTTTCAACAACTTTATGTAGTGCTTCAATTTGTAATAGTAAGGTTTCTAAATTTCAAAAACCTAAATTGGTGTTGAACTCCTTATAACTCCCTAATTAGAAATTTAGAAAATAAAGGATATTTGCAAATTTAATGTTTCAATTTCAATGTAGAAAACCTTATTCCTCCTAGTTAAATTATTTGCAAATATTTCAATACTTGAATTTCAAATAATGCAATTTCAAAAGGTTCTCAAGTTAAATCCTCCTTACTTCAATAGTCTTTCAAATCAATCAATAAATCATCTAAGGTTGTAATTTACCAATTTATTTCCTTATATCTCCATTCATTTAATTAACTAAACTTAACCTTAGTATTGATAAACCTTATGCCTCCTTGACCTTTATGAAATGCAAATAGTATTTAAATATTAATATACCTTCTTGGAGGTGAGGCGCTACGTATTGGTCTGCTACTCCTTTGACTACAACTTGCACTCTAATTAGGTATTGTTCTCCTCTCAGTCTTCAATGCTTACATGATGTTCTTTCACTGCATTTATTGCTCTTCCTTGTGTATAGCACTTTCTTCAACTTTGACTATCCTCGTTCTTCCTCTACGTTCTCTGACCTTGAATGCATGTTGTTGATAGTTTGGGCTCTTCAAACCTGACTATATTCTTTTTCTTACGTGCCACATGGCACTCAATGTATTCTTTGGGTATTACTTCTTGTTGCTCTACCCAGTTAGGTGGCATTATGACAAAGTAGGTATTACTTTATGACATGTATCCTCCTTTCTCAATGAGCGTTGGTTTGAAGTATTTTCAATGATTGTTGGTGCTCTTTTCTTCTACGCCAAGTGGCATATGAGTTCTTTAACTGACGTGACAAGTGGTGGCTCCACTCCTCTCAATACTTGCATGTAACGCTTCACCTTTCTTTGGTGCTCAATATTGCTTTCCTTTCCTTAACATTCTTAGTATATTTTGCCAATGCTTCTTTCTTTCAATGGATGTTGTTTGGTCTTCCTTTTGCAACTACAAGATGCTTGGTATTCATTCTTCAATGCTTGCTGGCACTTCTTAATTTCTAATGTTTGGTGGTGGCTCTTCTCCTTCAATGGATGCTCCTCTTCTATGTTGGTGGCTCCTCCTTTGGTGGTGCTTCAACACTTCCTCCTTGGTGGTTGTTTCACCACTTTACTCGATAGCTTCTCAATACTTTTTTTCCAGATATACAAGCCTCTTTACTTGGGTAAACACTTTACTTCTTACTTTATTTATCTTCCATAAGACTTGCACCTTTATCCTTGCTTTGGCTCTATCCTTAACTTATTTCTTTTGCTACAGGTTTTAATCCAATGTGGGTACTACCTTCTTGGAGTTTTAGTCCCTTACTTGGTGTATTTAGACACCTTGAGTATGCTATCTTTGAGCACTTATTCGACTCTTTCCTCTTCACTCCATGGTTTCTCCTCTTCCACTTGGTGATTCTATCACTAATGGCTACAAATTTTTGTGCCCCTTTGGTGTCTTTAGACACTTTAACTCTTGCCTTTCTTGTATTTTTGTTATTCAAACTTCTCAAATTTGCATCTATCCTTGTGCTTATCTTGCTGCCAAGACCTGCTCTTGTCTCCTTTTGCTTTAATAATACTGCACTCCGTTAGCTTACAAAAAATAACATTCACTATATAACTTCTTCTCCTTATTACTCCTATTTCAAGCAATATTTTAACTCTATATTTTGTTGTTTGTATTTTGTAGGTTTTGAGATGAAAATGCTACCTCCTTTCTTGGCTTGAAGACTTTTAACTTAAACTCTTTATGCTACCTTTAATAACTCTAATATGGTGCTTTAAAAAACTTTATAATAGACTAATGTGAATGTTTGAATAATGAACTTTTATAGCACCAATATTGCATACCTATTCACCTCCTTTTTGTAGCTAGTCTTCTAGGTGATTTGGTTCACCTATTTGCTACCCCAAATTTGTAAAATTTGCAGCTCTCCTTTCTACTCAATTGCTGCCTCAACCTTATCAAATTTTTAGCTTCAATTCCTTGTGCTTTGCTGCCCTAAACTTGTCAATCTTGCAACTCTAATTGCTGCCTTCTTTTGCTATCAAGCCTTCCTTTAATTGGTTGTTCAAGGGCACTCCAAAATCTGCCCAAATATTCTTCAAATCATAGCTTTATGTCACCTTCAATTTGTTGTCCTGTGACTCTTCAATTTTTGCTATAAAAACCAGCACTCTTCTCCTTCACAAATCAGCCTTCAAATATTTTATGACTATCCTCAAAACTCTCAAATCTGGTGGCCTCTTCTAGCTTCTTTATCCTCCAATATCCTTGTCGAATTTTGACTTCAAATTAGGCCTATTTTTTGGCCTCCTTCTCAAGAATATGAATGTCTTGAGGTCTTCTAGAATCCTTTCCAAAATTTGGCAAACTTCTTGCCAAATCCTTTTTTCTTTTGGGCTTGTTGTCGGATGGCAACAATTATCCCAAATTCTTCTTTATCAGGAGCTTCTCCTTGCTTTCTTCTTCTTTCTTGAGCTTTCTTCAAATCTCCTCCAATGGCCACTTCTTCAACTTTCTTCAATAGGGATTTTCTAGCCTTCTTCTTTTTCCTTCCAAGTTTTTTTGAGACCTCTTCTCTTGGGTCTTCAAATTTTGCAGCTTCTCAAATATTCAATAGAAATTTTCCTAGTCCTTCTCTATCTTCAATATTTAATCTTCTATCTTCCAAATTTGGAAGTTCTTCAATGGGACCTCTTTCTTGGGTCTCCTCCTTCTAGAGTTGCTTTCTACTTTCTTCAATCTGCAATATTCAATCTTCTATGGGGACCTCCTTCTTGGGTCTCCTTGATCTCCAATCTCCAATATTCTATGGGGCTCTTTTGGCCTCTTTCTCTCTTCTCAATATTCAATCTGGAATCTTCAATCTTCAATGAGGACTTCTTCTCTTGAGTCTCTTCTTCAATATTTAGGCTTCAATGGGGACCTCCTTCTTGGGTCTCTTCAATATTATACCTCCAATATCCAATGGGGCCTTCTTTATTGGACCTCCTTAATCTTCAACATCTACTTTTTTTGCAATAAAGAACTAATCCCTACACAAGGAAAGCACATAGAATTTTAGGAAATCAAAGATGAAATTCTTCTCTATTCATTGTAGGAAGCTTCTCAACTTTTGAGAACTAATTTTTTGCAACAAAAACTTAGACAGTAGCAAGTAAATCCATGCAAATATCTAGATCTCTATAAGTCAATAAACATCACTAGTTATCCTTCAATCTAGTGGAAAAAAAGATCTTTGTTGAGTCCTAGTCTTCACGAGTTTTCCTGCAACCCTATGGAAAGACTCTAGCCAAATAGCAATTCTAAAAATTCTAGAAATGAAATCTCCCTATCTCCTCTCAATCTCTCTTGGCTCTCTCTATCTCCTATAAATCTACCTTGTGCTCTGATACCACTGTTAGCTTTTGATGCTATATATTTAAGGAAATGCAACCACAAGAACTAAAATGAGCATGCAATATTAAATATATGATAATGGCAATATACTAAGCAGGAAAAACTCATAATAAACTTCTACAATAACTCATAAAACTACCATTAATGAAATCTCATGAAAATAGGATGTTCATACAAAATGTGGAGATCTCAAATGCTCCATGCTTCATACAAGTTCTACATTGTGTCTAACTTGTATTCTACTCTCCTATCTATTCTCTACTATCCTCTATGCTCCTCTCTCTTATCTATCAAAGGCCTATATATAATGAGATATGTCTCTTGGCCTTTCACCTACCTATGACTCTTCATATTCCTATTCTATGACTCATGTACACATGGACTACATGCACATTTACATCATCAAGTACTTTGCACATTCTAACAACACTTGTGCATTTATTACATTGCATAAAGTAAATACTAATCAAAATCCTAATCTAGAGATGTACCCAAGGTGGTACATTGGCATGTACCAAATAATGTAATATATTCCAACAAAAATTCCTATCTTTTTAGTCTAATTTTTTGAATATGGTAAGACTTTTATTCAACGCATTTGTAATGACTTGATGTGAAGGAAGCAATAGGTAGAGTTCCTTCCAGTAATTTTGAATGATATTTCTTTAAGATGGTATGAGACATAATAGAATTATAGTAATAACTTATGGGTTGGAATTAGAAAGAATATGATTGAGGAGTACAACCTATGCCAAAAATAGTTTGACTTATGATCGAGATAAGGAAACTAATCCAATAACTTGGAGAGTAAGTTTATAACTATTATGTAAGTGTAGGAGATTCAAAGGAAAGTAAAGTCCCAATTAAGAAAATATAACTTTTCTAATGGATGGTATGGATAACATGATTTATAAGCATTTTATTACATGTCTAAAGGAAAAAATTAGGCCAAGGGTTAAGTATGATCAACTTGCCACTACTTGACATGTGTATGAGGTTAAAATGTGTTAAGAGGAAAGTCTAGAGAAGAATCCATTTCCACTAGCATCAATTAGTCTAGTAGCTTTTGGACAAGTTTCATAACTACCAACAATAATAGTAGTAACAAGTCCATTTTTATCCACTCCTTTAGTCGAAGTAGAAGATATAATTAAAAATATAGGACAACAAGCAATCAAATTATTGCAAGGAAAGGATATATGAACACAATGAGTCCAATCAAGAGATAAGTGTCAAGAGTAATCTATCTACATTAATCTATTATGAGTGTAAAGAGAAAGGGCATTACAAGATAAATTACCCTCATAAGACATCTAATTTAGGAACATAAAAATAATAAAAAAGGTAAAGCCCTAGGTAATGTCATTAAACTTACTCACAATATTGGAAAATAAGCCAATGCTACAACAACTAAGTGATCTCATAACAGGAATCCCAATGAAGGGAAGGAGTCCAAAAATAAGAAAGAGTTCAAAGAAAAGAAAACTAGGTGTTTAAAATTTTTCAATCTTAGTAGGCCAAGCACCAGACTCAATTATGGAGGATTTTTTGAAGTGAACCACCAATATCATGTATGGGAAACTATTGGCATTACATCCAAAAAATAGATTTACATAGTGGATTCAACATAAAATAAAGGAAGGAGGTTGAAGTCAAAGAGTTTGATGTAGAGGTCAACCCATATGCTGCGCAAGCTAAAGTCTTATGCAAAGGTATTTCTATTCTTGATGTCATGGTAGATGATAGAGTCATTCTAAATATAATAACAAAGGATACTTTGAAGACAATGTGATCAGAGATAAATTGTAAAAATAACTTAAAGTTGAGATCCTTGAATAGAGAAAACATAAAACCAATAGGATTAGTCTCTTATATAGCAAGTCAAAAGGGATGGATCAATAACCTATCAAATGTAGTTAGGAATTCCAAGGTTAAGAAAAGCCCATGCTCGCAATTACTGGCATGAAGGGTACATGACCATTGGTCATGATCCCAAGTGAGTGAAGATAAACATGATACCTCAACCTCATACATTAAGGATAACAAAATTCGAGGAAGAAAATAAATGGACAACTTTGGATTATGCCAGTACAAGTGAGGTGGATGCAAAATATAAAGAATGAAATGAGGTAAACATCCCATTAGCTAACATCCTTCCTAATGTTCTAGTGTATCATCCACAATAGTTTAGTAAGGAAAGGTGGAGAAACAACTACAAAAAATACACTTTTGGGATGCCATATAAGAGCAAAAAAATGATTACTTCCAACTCTTCCATATGTTCATTCATCTATTCACTTTCGATAATAAAGAGTGTCGACAAGGGGATTGTATGAAGCATCAACTAGAGTTGGTCGATGATGCTAACTTATGAAGCAAATACCATATTGTATGAACCTAAATTTTGCCATGTTAAGGAAGATATAGACAAGCTGGTAGATGTAGGCTTCATTTTTCTAGTAGACAACTCAGTGTGGATGTATTCAATCATCATTGTAAGGAAGAAAAATGGGAAGTTGAGGGTTTGTGTTGATTATCAAAAGTTGAATAAGGCTACAAGAAAAGTCTATAATATGATTTCCTTCTTAGATCAAATTTTGAATGAAGTTGCAGGATAAGAGTGCTATAGCTTTGTAAATGGCTATAGTGGCTATAATTAGGTTTATATTACATAAAAAGACTAGAAAAAGATAACCTTCACCAATTTGTAGGGCACTTTTTTTATTGAATGATGTTTTTTAGGTTGTGCAACACAACTATAACTTTATAGTGATTGATGAATAAGGTATTTTAACCTTGCATTAGAAATTTTATCTAAGTTTTTCTAGATGATTTTTGTAATTATGGGAAGAAGGTAGATCATAAAGCTTCTTTTGGGAAGGAATTGCAGTGGTTGGATAAGGCGAAAGCCTCATTTAATCCTAGAAACGATATATTTGGATGCACTGAAGAGGCCTTTTTAGGGTACCTAGTATCCCAACAAGGGAACACAACTGATCTTGCAAATGCTACAAAGATTAAAGAGATGACATTTCCTATCAACAAGAGTAAGTTATGATCATTCTTGGGCCATGTCGGATATTATAGAAGTTTCATCAAGAATTTATTAAGGATTTCACTGCCATTAACAAATTTATTGAAGAATGATATGCCCTATGAACCAAGAAAAAAACTATGGTTACCTTTGAGGAACTAAAGTAAGCCCTAATCATTGCTTTCGTGTTGAAAAATATATATTGGAATAATCCATTTATTATCTACATAGATGTGTTTGACATAGTTCTTAGGATATTAAGTTAGAGGGATGACAATGGGTATGATCATCCCATATAATTTGAAAGTAGGTAAAGTAAATAGTGTTGAGGTAAATTATATAGTTATAGAGAAGGAGGCCCTAGCCATCATCATTTCTCTTAAGAAGTTTAGGAACTATATTTTGGGCCAAAAATCTACGATTGTTATAGATCATGTTATTCTTAAGTTATATGTAAATAATCCCTATCTATTGGGAAGGATAACCGGATGGATTCTCCTTTTGCAAGAATATAATTTTGACATTGTTGATAAATGGTGTAAGAAGCATGTCAATGTGGATGTTGTTTCAAGAACATATAATGGAATTAGATTTGAATATGAAGATGATGAGTTTCTTAATGAAATATTACTAATAGTATAAATTGTTCTAGAGGAATATGCATACATTTGGTAGTACTTAATTTAATTCACATTTTTAGATGGTGTAACACCAAAAATGAAGAGGAAGATTTCTCAAGCCAATTACCCCTGTTCAATAGTGCAAGAATTTTTGTAAGGAATGGGGTTAGATGGGAAATATTGACGAGTAGTTGGGTGAGAGCAAGGGAAGTAGTTGGTTATAGAGTTCCATGATGGCATGTGTGGAGGGAACTTCTTTAAGAAACTTATATCAAGAAGGATTTTAGATGTAGGATATCACTAGACAACACTCTTCAAAGATTGTATGGCTTATTGTAAGACATGTCATGTGTGTCAATCCTTTGGGATTATAGGACATCAATTACATCATTATGTTCTCTATTTTCTATTGGGCCCTTTGAAAACTAAGGAATTGGTATTGTTGGACCTCTTCCTATAACACCATGAAGAAATAGATATATCATTGTTGTGATAGATTATCTAAATTAGTTGAAACTTGGATAGTGAAGGGAGAGACAAAGAAATAAATTGGATGGTTAATATATGAATTAATTGCTATCATGTTTTGTTGTCCAATGGAGATTGTCTTTAATTAAGGTACTTACTTCTTGAACAAATTAGTGGAAGACTTGATGACTTGGTTCATGATCATGCATAGGAAGGTGACTACATATAAAAAAAAGTACCAATGTGAAGATGGGATGGACCAATCATATGTTATATGAAAGCCTTGAAAAGGATGGGACTTTACAAGTTGAAAATTAAAAAAAAACATATGGTACTATGGACCTATAGGTCCATAATCAAGTCAGCCATAGAATATTTCCAATTACATTGATATATGACATTGATATTATCCTTCTTATCAAATATGATGTTCCAAAAATATGGATGATGATATGGGATAGAAAGAATGAAAGAGAATCCATGAAGGATTCAATCGTACAACTACACTAGTTAGATAAAATATGACAAGAAACATAAAACCGCATTGCTAAGAAGAAGATGAAAGAAAAAGAAGATCGCGACAAAAATTTCAAGTGAACCCCTTCAAATTCAATGACTTGGTGATGTTGTACAATATTTGACACAAAAAGAGGAAACACAAAATATTTTTGCCAACATATATCGGTCTTTGTTAGAGAGTGTTTGTGCATGATAATGCTACCTATAGGTTGGAGGAATTATATGGAAAGCCTATCAAGAAATGGGTAAAATGTGATAATATCAAGTTATTTCATCATCTATGTCACATCCCAAATTTACCCATTCTTTTTTTTTAATCTTTAAACAAGGAACGACTCTAAGTTTTCAATAATGTAAAGGAAAACCTAGATGCCCTGAAAACTCATACTATAATGATTTCCACTCCAATATTTCTTTGAGACACACCCATATC
This sequence comes from Wollemia nobilis, assembly GCA_028583015.1. Taxonomy (NCBI): domain Eukaryota; kingdom Viridiplantae; phylum Streptophyta; class Pinopsida; order Araucariales; family Araucariaceae; genus Wollemia; species Wollemia nobilis. Next base: position 1,359,389 of record JAQPPZ010004312.1, on the reverse strand, counting down.
TACATCTTACATATATCTATCTACGTAAGTGTACTAGGTGCAAAAGTCTAATTTGCAAGCTTCCTGTCTTGTAATCCCCAATGAGCTAGATTTTCTCCTTTCATCCTATTGAAAAGAGCATGCTAAATACATCACACTACTTAAATCCATATTAGGGTTTGAAGCATGTAGGATTCGACTTTCTCATCCTTGCAATGAGCTAGCCAATCCCTAAATAGCCTCTTTATATTATTACTTTGCGATACCACCTTAAATTATCATGATTAATCATTGTAAACTAATTTTACAACCCAATATCTTGAGCTAAAAACAAATAGCCTAAAGAAGTTACTCCTTAAATACTCTCTCTCTAAGATGTGAAAGATTAAGATTATGCAGATGGCATCCACGACTCCCTCTACAACTATGAGCGGGATTCCCCAGGCCCCTTCTGGGGATTTGGAGGAAGGTAAGATCCCTTCCTCAGAGGATGCTCCCACAAACCCCGACCCGGACCTAGGTGGGAAAAATTACCTGGAGAAGGTAATAGGGACGACTAAACCCAGTCCCTATTGTAACCCTAACCATCCCCCTGTGATCACAAATGGGTAAAATATGGTCCTCCCAATCTCTCTCATGGCAGACAAACTCTCTTCAGAATCCCTCTCCCTAGTCGACAAGTTCATGGGAGGGAGACCTGACATGGAATCCATAAGACGATGGGCCAGATTCAAATGGCACATAGAAGGTAACCTTCATATTGTGGCCATCTCGTGGGGTTTCTTCCTGATATGCTTAAACAATCAGAATGACTATGCTCGAATCCTCATCGGGGGCCCCTAGTTTTATGGGAGAAAAAGTTTATTTGTGACAAAATGAAAGCAAGATTTCAATCCCCAGACCCAGGATATCAATATTGCTCCAATCTGGGTTCGCCTCCCCGATCTCCCCATCCAATTTTTCCACGAGGACATCCTAGGGTGGATTGGAACATACATCGAGGACATGGTCACTCTTGACCCTACAACTAAAGCTAGGTCCCGCATGGCCTATGCTCGAATCTATGTCAATGCCAACCTTACTTCATAGCTTCCAACCCACCTAAACCTCATCTATGGGGATTTTCACTGGTGTCAAGCTATCGAGTACAAAATTAAACCAAAATTCTACATCGAATGTAAGACCAAGAGACACCTTCAAGCTCAATGCCTATCCCTCAAGCCCCAACAAGAAGCACCAAGCTCAAATGGTCCCCCCTCCCCAACATCACCAAATGGGAGAACGCTTCAACCAATCCAGAGGACCTAGTAATCGTAGATCGACCAACGACAAAGAAAATTAGGACGCTATCCAGGACCTTCCGTCCACCAACCCCTCTTTAGTTGCAGGCTAGGTATATTCCATGTTCACCTTTCCCAATAGATTTGGGTCTTTAAGCAACTCTGATGATGAAGTTCTTCCCTCTGTCTCCCTCCCTGACACCAATCCTCCACCATTACCCACCCTCATCCCTCTCCCTACAGATCTGGACCTTCCATCCCCTTTTCCTCCCCACCATCCCCATCCCAGGTCGATCCCCTCTTGGACCTCTTGCTGCAGACCAACCCTCCCCCCATTTTGCAGTTGGTTTCCTCTCGAAAGAACCTCTTTCCCATTCTAAATCCAACCCCGAATCTCAGGAGGATGCTTTCAGTCCCACTAAGTCCAGGATAAATATTAGCTCTATCATCATCGAAAGTAGGAAAGGTCCCATTGATACAGGGGGTGAAAGAAAAAGAGGTCAACCCACAACCTATGAGGAAAGCAAGAAGGACACAGATGACCAGGTTGCCAATGGAGTACAACTAACCCTAAGTTCAACCTTGTCTACGTAGGCAAAGGATGAAACGAAAAAATCCCAAACCTCCCTCCATTTTCACCAAGGGAGGCAAGAAACCTACCAAAGTTTCTAAATGAAGATCCTCTCCTGGAACATCAGAGGGATTAACAGCATGAGAAAACAAATATTAGCTCGAATCACCAAGAAAGAGTACAAACCCTCTATACTCATCCTTTAAGAAATGAAAACTGACGTTGACAAAACTCACAACGTAGTTCAAAAAATTTGGAAGACTGGACAATGGGCTTCATCCCCAGGGGAGGGATCTGTAGGAGGTCTGTTGTGTCTATGGGACCCTAAGAAGGTCGAAGGCAAAGTCATCTCCAGCTCCAGCAGAACCTTAAACATAATATTTTATTGCAAAGAAAACAAATTCACTTGGGTGTTGTCCAACATCTATGCCCCAAATAATCCTATGGAGAGATTCAACATGTGGAAGTCCCTATCCCTCATGAAGGATGCCTTATACCAACTCCCATGGATGATTGCAGGAGACTTCAATTCTCCTCTCTTCCATTCTAAAAAGAAAGGGGGAGCATCCTCCTCATCTAAAAACATTATGGAATTTTAGGCCTTTGTCACTGAAAATGAACTGATGGATATTCAAATTCCTAGCCACCAATTCACTTGGAGTAACAAAAGAGCGGGCGTTGAGCATATTCAGGTTAAGCTGAACCAAAATTTTCTCTCTCAATAGGCCATTCCCCTATTTGGAGACACATCCCTGATCCCCTTCCCAGGATTGGCTCTAATCACTCCCCCCTCCTGTTGGAATCAAATAAGGCTCCATCCTTCCCAACCCCATTCAGGTTTGAGAATATGTGGATCCAACACCCAAATTTGAAACAACGGATTGAATATTGGTGGATGACTCATGTCCCTAGTTCAACTATGTCCAGAGTATCTCATAAAATTAAGATCATAAAAGATAACCTAAAATTTGGAACAGGGAAGTCTTCGGGGATATTTTTGATCTTAAGGCAAAAATGTTAAGCAAACTCAAAGATCTAGAGCAATGAACTCAGCATGATCAATGGACCCACCAGCTCAGGGAAGAAGAAAAGAAGCTACTCACCAATTATCATAACATCCTAGCCAAGGAGGAGACCTTCTGGTGCCAAAAATCCCAAGCCCTATGGCTCAAAGATGGAGATGTCAATACCAGGTTCTTCCATGCTTCTACTATGTGTAATAGAAGCACTAACAAGATCAAAGAAATTACCTTAAGGGATGGATTTGTCACTCAAGACATCATCTAGATTTGAGAAGAAGCTGCCACATTCTTCAATAACATCATGGGCTTTGAAAATACATCCAATCTTGTAGCCCAGGATGCCCTGCTTAAAAATATCCCCCACTTGGTCACCCCTGAGATGAACAAATCCCTGATTCAATCCCTCTCTGAGAAAGAAATCAAAAGTGCTTTATTCTCCATGAAAGCTGACAAGGCTCCTGGGCCGGATGGGTTTCCCCCTAGGTTTTTCCAAACTTTCTAGAACATATTTGGGAAGGATGTGATTGACGCCATCAAGCAGCTCCAAAAAACCAAAACCATCCCTCGAGGAACAAATTCCACATTCATCGCCTTGGTTCCCAAAAACCCCCAATACAAATTCATGAATGACTTTAGACCTATCAACCTTTGCAAAATATTGTACAAGATCCTAGCCAAATACCTAGCTCTCATGCTCAAAAATATTCTCCCCTTTATTATTGATCCATGCTAGGGAAGCTTTGTCGAAGGCAGATCAATCACCAACAACATCATATCTCTTCATAAAATCCTCCATTCATCAAAGTGCAACAAGAAGGCGACCATATTTCTGAAACTACACATTAGCAAGGATTTTGATAGGGTGGACACAAATTTTCTTCTCAAAGTGCTAGCTCATTTTGGCTTCCACTCAAATTTGGTTCACCTCATAAAGGGATGCATCACCTCTCCTTGGTTCTCAATTCTGGTCAACGGGTCTACTGTAGGTTATTTCCCTAGCCTCAGAGGGATCAGACAAGGAGATACCCTATCCCCCTTCCTCTTCATCATTTTTTTTGAATCCCTGGGCAGAGCTTTCAAAAAGTCCATGGCTTTGGGAAGCATATCAGGTATCAAAGCTTCTTCCAAATCTCCCCCTTGTTTCACCAACAGTTTGTGGATGATACTATTATTGCAACTTCAACCTCCGTTGTCCAAGCCAAATCTATAAAAGGAATCCTTGATACCTATGCTTCTGCTGCAGGGCAAGATATCAACTATCTCAAGAGTAAGTGTTACTTCCTAAATACTCCTGGTAATAGACAAAGGAAAATTAATCGTATCCTCTAGTGTTGTATCACTACCTTCCCAACCTCCTACCTGGGTCTCCCTCTATTCACCATGAACCCAAATAAATTGATGTGGGACAATGTCATTGAAAGGATCAACCATAAGCTTGCTACCTAGAAAGGCTCCCTCCTATCCCAAGCAACCAAAGCAACCCTCATCGTGGTAGTCCTCCAAAGCATCCTGGTCTACTTCATGTTAGTCTTCAAAGTGCCTGCATCAGTTCATTCCAAAATTGAGTAAATGCAAAAAAGGTTTATGTGGGCCGACCCAAAAAAATCGAAGAAATTCCACCTTGTCAGTTGGGACAAAGTATGCCAACCCATGAACCTAGGGGGACTTGGCATGACGAGACAACAAACATAAACATCACCATGCTAGCAAAATAGGCATGGAAGTTGTTCATAAACTACAAAGCAGAATGGGTCACCATTGTCCAAAGCAAATATCTAAAAAACTTAACCCTTATGGACAATAGCATCCCTACAAATGGATCAACCTTCTGGCGGGGTGTTATCCAAATGAAACCTCTTATCCTAAAAGGGACACAGTGGTAGCTAGGCTTATGTGCTTCCATAGACTTTTGGGAAGATATGTGGCTGAAAGACAAACCCCTCAAGGATCTGCCTGAGGTGTCTACACTTAGACCAAGTCTTGAAAGGAGATGGGGAAGCAAAGTGATGCATTACATAGATAGGGGCACATGGAAGATTCTCCTCGAGGACAGCGAGCACCTCTTATGGGCCGGTAAGACTCTGTCTAAGATACTGAGAACCACCATCATCCCTACCATAGTCTCCCAAGACTATTCCATCTAGGCGGGAACTAATAGTGGGGATTTCATGGTCAAGTCTGCCCACTCCATGTTAGTCAAATCTCGGGTCCCCACCATACCATTCAAGTTAGTTTGGGTTAAACGCTTCATCCCAAAAATTGGTTTCTTTACATTGACAACCATTCAAAATAAGGTCCTCACCACAGATAATCTTATGAAAAGAGGGATCCCTATCCCTAACAGATGCCACCTCTATCTGTCCAACTAGGAATCCATTGACCACCTCCTTTTAGAGTGTGTGTTCACTAAGGAGGGCTTAGACCAGTTGTTCACCACCTTTCAAATCCATTGGGTCCGCCCCAACTCCCTATTGGACATGTTCATTCAATGGCCTGCTCCCTTCAGAAACCTCAAAGTAGCTTTCCTGTGGAAAATTTGTCTCCACCATTTCATTTGGCAAGTTTGGCTCGAACACAACCACAGGGTCTTTTCTTCCACCCATTACAATTCTACCTCCTTAGCCATCAAAGCCATTTCATTCGCCTCTGAAAACTCCGATCTCATCCCCTGGTCCAACTCCCCCTTGAGCAAGAATGAGGTTGACATCATCAATTCCATCAACATCCCCATCCCCACCTTACTCCCTCCCTTGATCTATCCCAGAATCAAATCTCACTGGTTTCCCCCTCTTGAGGGATGGATAAAAGTAAACTTCGATGGTGCATCGAAAGGAAATCCCGGGATGGCCAGGGTAGGGGGAGTGATCAGGGATCACAGAGGAAATATAGTTATGCTTTTGTAGAGAATATTTATCATAAGACCAACAATGTGGTTGATGCATGGGCCCTGTGGCAAAGTTTGCACCTCATCAAGGGGTCATGTGCCAAGATCCATGTCGAAGGGGACTCTCAATATTATTGGCTACCTCATTTCAAACAAAGTCCCTCCGTGGAATATCATATCCCTTATCCAAGAAAGCAAGAAGATTTTAAATTAGCATTTCCAAGTGGAAGCTAGTCATACTTTCAAGGAAGCAAATTGACTTGCGGATAGGCTGGCCAACCTAGGCTTAGGTCAAACACCCATCTCCATGTGGTAAGACTCCTTCCCGCCAGATGTCCTTCAAGTTGCAATGTCGGACAGCCACAACAGGCACTCCAAATCCATCCATGCTAACCAACGATTTATTGTTTCTATAATATGCAGGATTTACATTGGGTGTCCCATTATCCTAGAGCCTCGTGTTATGTGCTCAAACACTGACCGATGATTAGTTGCCCCGTTGGTTCTCATCAAACAAATTTAAAGTACGATTTTCCATCCATGGTGTCCCAATGCTCTCTGCCAGTGACCTCTGCCTTGTTTCCAACTGCACCCCCTTTCCCCTCCATGTTTCTACCCACTTCTATAGACCTCACCCAAGTTTTAACCTCCACCTATGTGAATATGGTCCCTAGGCCGCCCCTCAATCCTTGCCATCCTCGATGTGGCATCCTCCCGTCCACCTGTCACCCATCCGCAAGGCCCAACATGATCTGTTCGCCTCCCCTGACCTATTTAATTTCCCTTTTTAGCTTAGCCTATGACACTCCCTTCTGCAAGTCTATCCTGTGGGCCTCATCCACCATCGCTCTTCCAATACCCACCTCTGCCACCATGGCCTACCTTGAACCGAGCTCTCTCTAGCTGGACAACATAGTGTCTGCTTACTTGTAGGGCACCCAACTCACCACCCTGTTATAAAAATTCCACGGAGCTGAGGATGATATCATGAAGGACTTTGTTCGCACATGGTCGAACGACCATGTCTGTGTCAGGAACCTACACTTCAAGGTCACTCTAAAGATGATTGGTGAGATTGTAGAGCTGTCGGTTGGAGGGCATCTTGTCTAATGAGATAAACATTGCTGGGAACCTGAGTTGGAAGGCTTCCCCAACTACTAGAACTTATCATGGTATGGCCATGCACTAGACCGTCAATCTCTTCCCCCCCATTCCTAATTGTTGCCATTCCCCTCATTTAGTACTTAGCCTGCGATGATCCCAAAAAGCCTATGACAATATTCCACCTTGTCCTTGTCAACCATATCCGGGGTTACAGACCCATGAACATTCCAGGGTTCCTTTATCGGTCTATGCATCTCTCTATAGCCGCTGCTCGCAAGAAAGGTACCCCCCTGCCCACCAGGGGATTTTCACCATTATCTTCTATCATGTTTTGGCTAATCCCCCCATTGCGGCTACCCCTTTGCAAGCTTCCCCCCTTTTCCCAAGCCCCCCAAGGCCCTACAAATTCCATCTCGAGTGAGCTTATGGCCAGCGATGGAGTTCCCAGCACCCCGACCTCCAGTAAAGGTGTTGTTATTGCTTCCCCATTAATTCCATCTTTGTCCCCTTCCAAACCCATCCCCTCACCCCCCGCCCCCACTCCCTCCCCTTCAAAGCCAACCCCTTCCCCTTCCAAACCCGCCCTGCCCCCATCCAAAACCACCCCCCACCAGCAAGAAGCCTTCGATGGGAAAACATAAAGCTAAAATCGAAGAAGCAACAACCCCTGTCCAGAGGTCCTCTAGGGTAAAGAATCCCAAAATGGGATCCATTCAAAATTCTTCTTTGGAAATTGAAGACCCCAACGAGGACTCAACCCCCACTTCTGGCATCTCCAATCGTCTCACTCGGATGTTTCTACGAAGTTTCATCATCACCTTTGAAAGCGCCAGTGCCGATCTGAAGCATGCCCTCCAGCAGAGTGTCGACCATCATGAAGAGGACATCACAGATATTGACCCTTGAGCTACTATGGGTCTGTGGGTTTTTTGTGTTGTTTTTGAGGTTTGTTAGGGTTTTTGATGTAATGTTTGGCGATGTTTGGTCTAGTGTTGGGCTAACCACCCGGTTGGGTCTCCCTGTGTCAACCTCTACGAGGGCTCTAGTGAATATCTATGGATTATTTTTGGTTTGCTTCAGTAGCCCCTACGAGGGCAAACACAACTTGATTACCGACTTCTACATCCCCTACGAGGGAATTTTGGTAAACATATTCCCTGCACGAGATTGGTTAGACTGTTGTAGATTGATCCCTCCTAGGCAGAGGATTATGCAACATGAATGTACTTCAATTTGATGAAGTTTTTGTATATATGGGAGTGGGACCCAGTTAAAACCCTCTAAAATACAACTACAACTTACTAAAAAAAAAAAAAAGATGTGAAAGATTAATTCTCTAGACCATTTCATGGTGCTCACTTCTTATAAGTTATCACTCAAGGTTAAACTATTCCATGCTTTAGTGAACCATAATTATTGATTAACCTTAAGAAATAGAATATTATAAAGGATTGTCCATAACAATGAATAGTATATAAAAAATAGTATCATTAACTATTTTCCAACATTACTTTCTTCTAAATTAAAGTTCTAACCATACTCATGTGATAACAAGATTCAACACATTTATTTCATAAATATTTAATGATTCCACATTCCAAAACTAATCTGAAGTCTTAACCATTAATTCCATAAACAATATAATTATTCTTAAACAAAAGGACACAACACTATTTTTAAAGCATTTTTAACAAAATACTATTATAAAATAAATTCTCCACATAAAGTCACATAAAAAGTTCATTTACCCAGGAGAAACTCCTATGGAGAAAACCTGGCCTTTTAACTGTCTTTCTTTATTGATCTCAAATGGAATTTAAATGCATACATTAAATATAAGGCCTTCCACATACCTTCTTCCTTTCCAAGAAGGGGTTTTCCCACACTGTAACATAAGGAGATGTTTCCTTAACATAACATCTTAAAATTGCACTCTGTAACTTCCAAAAAGACAACTTACTTTCTAACGGATTGATTTGTAATCGGTAAACGTTTTGGGGTATTTCGAACTCATGTGACTACAAGTTATTATGGAGTGACCACAATAGTTTTTCACTATCTCCAAGATGGTAAATCTATTTTTCAAAGGTAAAGTATTTAATCAGAACTAAACATTACTCATACCTATCCTATCTCAACATACCACGTATTCCAACATGCATTAAATTCCTGCCACTATTAATTAAAAAAATATTAAACAATCCATACAACAAGTTTTTTCCAAATTGAAGCTACTGTTATCAATTCCAAATGATTCAAAGGGTCTCCATGGTCCACGTCTACAGTGACATGATGCTTCCCAACTTGCAAGAAAAATACTGACCTGAAATTCTTTCTAACTACACTTGAAAACTCAACAGGATGACTCATAAAGTAGAGAAATAATACATGTGTCACAGATAAACACTAATCAATCCATCGATTATAGAGTGCTATTATTCATTTACTTAGATCATCAACCTGAATTGATAAGGAATACAACACATGTTGGCTTTCTAAAAGGTTTTTAATAAATGACAACTCATCATTCTACAAGTTCAATAGTTCAA
>JAQPPZ010004312.1:1330000-1347500 GCA_028583015.1 Wollemia nobilis | reverse complement strand
AATGGTAACCATTATTGTAGGTAAATTTTACCAAGTGCAGGAAATATTCCCATCAGGTCTTTGGATCCATACAATACATGTGAAGCATATCCTCTAACACTTGGTTCACCCTTTTGGTTTTCCCAATAATCTTTGGGTGATATGCAGAAGTAATATTTAACCTAGTGCTAATGTCACGATGTAAAACTTGCCAAAACTCAGATGTAAATCTTGGGTCTCTATCTGAAATGATCACTTTCAAAAAACCATGAAGCTTGAATATTTCTTTGGCAAATCTGTTAGCCACAACCACAATATCATCCTTTATGTTTTCGGGTATAAAATGCATAATCTTGATCAATTTATTGATCACAACCACGATAGTGTCATGTTGAAATCTGGTCTTTGGTAAACCTATAATAAAATCCATTGATATCACCTGCCATTTTTGTGTAGGTACATCATGAGGAAAAAATACTCCTACAAGGTGTCTATGTTTTACCTTACCTCTCTAGCATTCGAGATACTGAGCGACATATTAAATTATATCCTTTTTTTATTCTTGGTCAATAGAAGGTTTTCTTCATATTCTCCCTCGTTTTTTCCCCTCCCAAGTGAGCAAAAAATGGAGATCTATGTTATTCATTCATGATAATTTTCTTCAAATCATCATCCTCAGGAATTACTACCCTATCCTTAAAGCACAAAAAATCATCCTTGATGCTGAAATCCTTACTTTCATCAGGTTTCCTTTCCATCCTTTCTTGGATTTGATTGCAAAACACATCCTGATGTTGCATTTCCCTAACTTTTTCCATCAAATAGACATGGATGTGAGTCAAAATAGTTAGGTATATTCTCCTACTCAGTGCATCGACAACTTTATTTTCTTTCCCTTTTATATATTCAATACCAAAATCATATTCAATGAGAAATTACATCCACCTTCTCTGCCTGATATTTAGCAAAGGTTGAGTAAATAGTATTTGAGAGCAAATACCACCACTGCCAATTCCAGATCATGGGTTGCATAATTGACCTCATGCCATTTTAGGTTCTTGGATCCGTAGGCTACCACTACTTCATCTTGTGAGAGCACTCCTACCAAAACTTCCAATGATGTATCTGTACACACAAAAAAACTACCTTGAGGGTTTAGTATATTTAGTATAGGAGATGTAGTGAGTGTTTGTTTGAGTAGATCAAAAGCTACCTCACATTTATCCATCCACTTGAATTCTTTTCCCTTCCTTTGAAGGTTAGTTATTGGAGTGGTTATCTTAGCGTAGTATTTCACATAACGCCTATAATATCCAATTAAACCCATGAAACTTCGGACTTCCATCACATTTGTGGGTGGTGGCCAATTCAATATAGCTTCTATTTTCTTAGGATCCATCGTGATCCCTTATATTGATATAATATGCCCTAAATATTGCACTTCCAACATAAAATTCACACTTTGACAAATTCTCGTACTATCGATTCTTCCATGCAACTCCAAAATGATCCTAAGGTGTCTATCGTACTCTGACTTATTCTAGGAATATATCAAAATATCATCTAAGAACATAAGAAGAAATTGATCCAATAACTTCCTGAAAATGTTATTCATCAAGTTCATAAATGATGCTAGAGCATTTGTTAGACCAAAAGGCAAGATAGTGGACTCATAATGTTCATAACGAGTTTTGAAGGTTGTCTTATGGGTATCCTCTTTGTGGATCCTCAGTTGATGATATCCCTATTTAAGATCGATATTTGAGAAAATAGTGGCATATTTGAGTTGATCAAAGAGATCTTCGATTCTAGGTAGATGATATCTATTCTTGATGGTTGCCTTGATCAATATTCTATAACCTATGCATAGTCACAAGGAATCATCCTTTTTATTAATGAATAGAACAGGTGCACCCTATGGTAACACATTGGGTCTAATTAATCCTTTCTCCAGAAACCTTTTAACTGCACTTTCAGCTCCTACATCTCTATGAAATTCATTCTATAAGGATCCCTATGTATAGTCTTTGTTCCAGGTTGAAGTTCAATTGTGAAATCATATTCACGCTTTAGAGGTAATCTAGGTAAGTCTTCTAGAAATACATCCCCAAATTCCTGAAGTACTAGGTGTTTCCCAAACATATCTTCCTTACATAAACCATATCTTCTATATCATTTATCTTAACTACATAAACCATTCCTACCTTTTTGATGGCTTTCTTGAGTTGCATTGTCGAGAGGATCTATGGTTGAAAGGCACCTTGTAGGTTATACACCCTCTATTATTTCCTACCATCCTCTAATATTAAATCCATCTACCCTAAAAATTGATTATGACTTTATGCGATTGCAACCAATCCATTCATAGGACTACATCGAAAGCATGTAGCGATGCTACATAAAGGTAACCTAAAGTTGTACCACTAGGTAAGATAATTTTAGTCATAGGCTAACATTGATCTACAGAGTATCCTGAGCTATACTCGACCTTCCACCCATGTGCCAAGATTCTTAGTATTTCTAGTATATTTTTAATTAAGCTAGTGGAAACAAAGATGTTTGTGGCACCACTATCAATAAAAATTCTAATATTTCTACCAAAGATCTTACCTTTTATCAATAGTGGGATGTCTTGTCCTAGATTATGACTTCCTATCGCTACATGAATCTTATGTGCAGGTTCCTTATGTGGAGGCTCTTTATAAACTGGTTCCTTTCCCTTCGAACTCGATCTTATTCTGTACGAAAACTTATTGGCATAGTGTGGTCCACCATAATCAAAGCATCCATCCTTAGGTCTTGGGTGAGTTTTCTGCTTCTATCTTTCTTTTGCTTTTACTACTAATGAAGGGTTAGCTTGACCTTGCGATGGTTGTCTATTATTTCTATTGTTGCGATTGTTAGGATTATGGTTCTTTTCTTGGAACTTCTTCCTAAACTTGCCCTGCTTTTTATCAATTCTTCTATCCTATTTAGAGAAGCTTTTTTTTGCCTTCTCATCTTCCCACTTCATAAACCCTGCACTATTTCTTTTTCTCAGTGCCTCTCTATCATGCTCAAACACCCCTTCATAGTCGAAGTAGAGCTTAAGATAGGTCTAATATTTCCTAGCTAAGTCATAGGCCTTATGTAGTGTATTAGGCTCTCTCATGTTCACTTCATACCCTACCCTGGGATCAGCTCCTAAAATGAACTTATGGACCTTCATCTTCTCATTATACATGGGCACATATTTCAGCAACTTGACAAATTTTTGGTAATATGCCTCCACCATTTTATTTCCTTGTCTAATATTGGTGAACTCTTCAAATTTTTAGGTATAAAAATATTTTATGAGGAACCTCTCTTTAAAAGCCACTACAAAATATTCCCATTTCAGATCAACTGTAGCATCAATACCTTTTTCCCCATTGAAAATTTTCCACCAATCTAAGACAACACCCTGTAAATGCAGTGTGGCGTGTCATTCGAGCCCTAGTGGAATAATTTTTCATGTTGTAGAAAGTATCTATCTCTTTCAACCAATCTTTGATTGCATCACCGTATTCCTCTCCTTTGAATTTGGAAGATTTTAGATGCTTCATATACTTGCCCAATTCTACCTTTCACTAAATTCTAACCTATTGTGCCTCTGTAATAGGTTCATTACCTTATCCCCCTCTAGAGTTTCCAGATTCAACATGGCTTTCAATAGTTGCTTATGTGTTTCTACCTATTCATGAAGTAGGGAAACTATTGCGGATAGATCCTCCCTCTCATTAATGAGATTATTCACACCTACATCGCTGGTCTTGACTTCTACACTATTTTGCTATGTTTGCCTCATCGATGGGGCAACACTCCATCTCCTTCTCTTTGATGACATTGTCTTTGTCCACACACAGAAGATATAGTAGGGATTAGTTCCCAATTACTTCTTCAAACTAGTTTTCCTACTAATAACTATCTACCTAGTCATATTAACAAGGCAGACACGATTTTATTTTAGCAAATATTCTATTCCTGCAAAGTGTAACCCTCACATGGGCATGTATCCTATACACACCATCACCTACTCTTACACAAGGAAGCCTATATCCCTATGAACCATGCTCTGATACCAAATGTCACAACCCAAATTTACCCATTCTTTTTTTTGTTGATCTTTAAACAAGGAATGACTAAGTTTTCAATACTCTAAAGGAAAACCTAGATGCCCTGAAGAATCATATTATAATTATTTCCACTCTAATATTTTCTTTGAGGCACTTCCATATCTACATCTTACATATATATGTCTACCTAAGTGTACTAGGTGCAAAAGTCTAATTTGTAAGCTTCATGTCTCGTAATCCCCAATGAGCTAGCTTTTTTCCTTTCACCCTATTGAAAAGAGCACGCTAAGTACCACACACTACTTAAATCCATCTAAGTAGGTGTTGAAGCATGTAAGATTTGATTATCTTTCTCATCCTTGCATGAGCTAGCCAATCCCTAAATAGCCTCTTTATTTTCTTACTTTGCGGTACCACCTTAAATTATCATTATTAATCATTGCAAACTAATTTTACAACCCAATATCTCGAGCTAAAAACAAATAGCCTAAACAAGTTACTCCTTAAATATTCTCTCTCTAAGATGTGAAAAATTAATTCTCTAGATCATTTCATTGTGCTCACTTCTTATAAGTTATCACTCAAGGTTAAACTATTCCATGCTCTAGTGAACCATAATTATTGATTAAACTTAATAAATAGAATCTTATAAAGGATTATCCATAACAATGAATAGAATATAACAAATAGTATCACTAACTATTTTCCAACATTACTTTATTCTAAATTAAAGTGCTAACCATACTCATGTGATAACAAGATTTAACATATTTATTTCATAAATATTTCATGATTCCACATTCCAAGACTAACGTGAAGTCTTAACCATTAATTCCATAAACAATACAATTATTCTTCAATAAAATGATACATCACTATTTTTAAGGCATTTTAAACAAAATTCTATTATAAAATAAAGTCCCCATATACAGTCACACAACAAGTTCATTTACCCTAGGAGAAACCCCTATGGGGAAAACCCAACCTTTTAACCATCTTTCTTTATTGATCACAAATGGAATTTAAACGTATACATTAAATCTATGGTCTTCCACATGCATTCTTCCTTTCCAAGAGGGTTTTTTCCCATATTGTAACATAAGGAGACATTTCCTTAACATAGCATCTTAACATTGCACTTTGTAACTTCTGAAAAGACAACTTACTTTCCAACGGATTAATCTGTAATCGATAAATATTTTGGAGTCTTTCGAACTCATGCGACTACAAGTTATTATGGAGTGACCACAACAGTATTTCACTATCTCCAAGATGGTAAATCTATTTTTCAGAGGTAAAGTATTTAATCGAAACCAAACGTTACTCAAGCCTATTCTATCTCAACATACCATGTATTCCAACATGCATTAAATTCCTATCACTATTAATCACAAAAGGATTATACAATCCATAAAATGAATTCTGTTCTAAACTGAATCTACTATTATCAATTCCAAATGATTCAAAGGGCCTCCATGGTCCACATATGCAGTGATGCAGTGCTTCCCAACTTGCAAGTGAAATATTGACCTGGAACTCTTTCCAACTACACCTGAAAACTCAATAGGGTAACTCACAGAGTAGAGAAATAATATAGATAAACATTGATTAGTCCATCGATGCTAAAACACTGTTATTCATTTATTCATATCATCGACCTGACACGGTAAAGAATACAACACATTTCAGCTTCCTAAAATGTTACTAATAAATGACAACTCATCATTCTACGAGTTCAATAGTTTAATTTATTAGAAGTATAATATTTTACCATACAAGTACAACTCCACACATGAGTCTATGGATCAGATCCAACCTTCTTCCAATGATGTTTTTCCACAAGCTATTACATACTCTTATGATGCAAAATATAACTTTAAACCGAACTTAACTACATCATCGTAATTATAACATATTATCAACATTCAATACGATAAAGCTACATAATGAATTCTCATCATTTAGCTCCAAAATAGGATAACAATATTACAATATCATCTTTCAACGATGCTATGGAAAAACTAAATTGAAATATTTCTCCTATTTCCTACAACACCATGTCCATTATAATCTCTATCTTCATAGAACACATATTTTTAAAAAAGCCAACGTCAAATCAATTGTTTTTTTGAAGAAACACCCTCTTAACACGAAAAAATTACATATAAAAAAATCTTTCTACCATCTATCTCCTTCCAACGAAATCAAACTGATAGAATAACATCAAATATATATATATATATATATATATAAATCTTTCTACCATCTATTTATTTTCAATGAAATCAAACTGATAGAATAACATCAATATATATAAATATTTCTACCATCTATCTCTTTTCAACGAAATCGAACTGATAGAATAACCTTGCAAATACCAAAATATCCCATCATCCTCATTTTTATAGAAACTCAACTTACCGTATTTGCACCAGTGAGGCTAAGCTTCAATTTCATTTCACGTCCGCAGTTGATTCAATTATCCCCCTTGCAAGCTCTCCTCTTTCTTTACCCTCCTTTTTCAAAACTTTTCTTTTCCTCTCTTCTCTGAAGGTAGCCTGACACTCCTCCTCTCCATCCACTGATATCATCTTCTCTCATCCCCTCACCTCCCATTCAGCCTTACCATTAATGATGGACATGCCCAATTAGAAGCAAAACATAAAGGAAACTCAACCACCACATTGATAACTTATTGGTCACATTAACAAAACCATAACTTGACTTAATCACACGCAGAAGTAAATGTTTCCATCATGAAAATAAAATATTATTTTCTCAAACATTTCACTTCAAAATTATATAAATCATGTATCCATCATCCATGTATACTCATCCTAAGCAACAGCAAGGCAAGACGCTAGTCCAATAAGTCAAATCAAAATATGTGTGAGAGGATAGTAAGAGTCCAAAATATTAGTATAAATCTATTTCAATTATCTTGAAAATAACTCAAATGAGAGCAAAATGTTATTTTCTTCAAACATGTCTTACATGAACCCACACATAGTATAACCAATCATTACATAATATTTTTCCATAATATATATTTTTAAATACCTAGTTATAAAATAGCCAAACATTTTTTCAATAAGACAACATAGCAAAAACATGAATCCACCCAAATAAAAAGTTTGCCAAGGGAGGGTCATGACACTCTAGGATAAATCAAGCCTACTCTGAGAATGGAATAGAAATTAGGATGGGGACAAATGTCGACATAAAATTTTTTCATGCTAATTTCATGTATAAGGAGTATGTATAGTATACAACTAAATAGCTTTTTAGAGAAGATTATAAAAAAATAGCTTGTCTAGACACTTTTAGTGTGGTAGATTCATCTGGAAGGTTGATGAAAATTAAGAAATAATGGTATTACAAATGGAATGTTTGTAAAAAGTAGTATAAAAGAATATTGTTATAGGGATAGGTCACGGTAATAAGTAACAATAAATAGTAAGAATTAATAGTAAAAGTGTTATTGTTATGGAGCATTAAGTGAAATATATTGAGATATGTTGTAAATAATATATTTTAATATCTCTAGAAATCCAATATAGTCCAAAGTACTTTTGGAAGTATTTTGTAATTATTGAGATAGTATAGGAAAAGTCCAAAAGGAAAAATTCTATATATGTGATATTTTGAGTATCTTATGTAATTGTAAATATCACAAGAAAATCCCAAGAGATATCTACAATACTTCAAAATTATAGAAAGTGTACAAAAAGGATATCTCTAGAAAGTGTTGACAAGGGTCCATCTGGAGTTCTCCATCCATGTAGTATCTAGCTCTCATTAGCCTATAAATATAGATCCCCCTTATAGGATATAAGCAAATGTGAGCTCAAGCAAGTAAGAGAGATTCCAGTGTAAGAGTGAGGGATAATAAGATAGGCTAGCTAGAGTAAGAATATTCCCTTGTATAAATGTGGCCTAAATTGTTAGAATGAGATGTGGAATAAGATCATTGGATGAATTCATATGAGGTGAAGGCTTAAGGGGAGGGTTGCATTCACTCACTATGACAATCTGGTAAGCATTGATATACTACAATATTTTATAGATGTAATAAATATATTCAAATTTTTATTGTGTCACCTCTATTATGCCATGCTTTTTTCCATTGTACACTATTTTTCATATTGTTGTGGGTGAGAATCATGTTCTAGCTTACCATTACTAGATGGAGACTATATGTCAAAATTAAAGACCATAGTGAGAGGACTCTATGAGAAATTGTGTGTGGGTGTTGTATTTCAATAGTTGTTCATGTTGTGTGAGGAAAAATTTGGTATTTAAGGCATTCTAAAAAATATGAAAGCTAGTGATCATCCTAGACTTCTTCTGAAACCTCATTTTTATGGCTTGTCACTCTAAAAAAATTATCATTAAAATAAGGGTAATCTATAAAGCAAATAAACCATCTAATGAGTGCAACATAAGGGTTTTCTATGATTGAATTTATAATATTTTCCAAAAATATTCCAAATTATGCATTCACCACAATCATATGTTGAAAAGAAGAAAAGGTAATTAAAATATAATAATAATGAATGAAGTAAAGACATGAAGGGAGACAACAAGAAAAACTAGGTGGGTTCCCATGAGCATCCCACTATATCATAAAATGGATCCTTATTAAGGGGTATTCATAATGATACCAAATCCCCAATGAGAGGTTAACCTTAGGTCGATATAAACTTAACCTTGAGATTAACCTTACAATAAAATAATAATTACTCTTTTAAGCAATGTTATCCATAAAGGTGGATTAACCAATACCACTAAGGGTAAAATATGAAAGGGGCCTGTAGTCTTACATGAACATGCTAGTAGGGTTACATAAATGATGAATTCCTATAGGCTCACATAATAACATGCTTGTAGGCTATTTTAATACTGCTCATAAGCACTTCTTCACACTTTTGGCCTTGGCCTTAACAAGATCATATTACATATTTTTCAAACACCTCTCCTAAACTGAGCTAAGAGGGCCAAGGAGAGAAGGCATTAGAGGTAATATCTCCACCCATAATGGATTCTCTAGTGCTCTATTGTTCCATCTTCATTATCATCTTCATCATAAAAAATATTGTGTCCAACCCTCAAGAATTTTGCGTCAATCTTCTTCAACCTTATAATAATTTTTTTGATGAACTGTCCTTTCCTTTTATAACACTTACAAGTATTTGAATTATTTGAAACCTTAGGCTTTCCCTTGGGCAATTAAGCTTTAGATTTCGTTGATTTGAAGCATTTTGGATGAGTTTGTGAGTAAGAAAGAGGTCCACAATTCTTCATTACGACTTCATAATGGATTAGAAGCTTAAAAGTCCTTCAAGAGAGATGGGTTATTGCTTTCTAATAATCATTGAAGTCACATAAAGAATCTACTATATGAAAGGGAGGAGAAATAAATATATTTGACATACTCTTCATCACTCTTTACCTTGCCTCCTACCATAACTAGATTACCTTTTAGATATTTATAATGAGATATATATAGTTTTCAACATTACTAAAATATGAAAATTTGAGATGAAAGTGCTTTATCTCTATTCTATTAACTTCACTAACATGTATTTTTCATATAGATCTTTCAAAGTGGACCATACCTTAATAGGATTAGTTTTCTCTATAATGCAAAAAAGTACATCTGGTTCCACTAACATGAAGAAGAGTCCAAGAACTTTCTCATTTCTCTTTTTGAATTAATGAGCATTGAGACCTCCTTCTAATTCATTATTGAAAATGAACCTAATATTATTTCTTCTAAGTAATCTTACCATTTGAATTAACCAAGTGCTATAATTTCATTTATTAAGACGAGTAACATACACTAAGAAATCCATTTTACACAAAAATTCTAAGTAGATCTATAACATATCTGTAAACTAATGCCACCACTATGTAGAGCTTGAAAAGTCATGCAATCTAGAAAAAAAGGGTTCCAATATAAAACATTATGGCCTTCAAAATATTTGGTATGTTAGCACAAAGTAAATGCCAAACCGTACAATTTGTTTTGTTGAATTAATAACTTCCACATGGTGTCACTATACTGGATGCTACACTACCAACCAATAAATCTAAGTTTGACAAATGACTTGATGTGATGGGATGAAATGCTCATTTGAATATATATAGTTAAATTTTAATGGATTAGAGTTACCAAGGCTTGAACCCCAAACCTTCTACCTTTAAGAGAAGGGGTGGACTAATCACTTTATGTGAGCTCATTTAATAGCAAAGGAAATGAATTAAATTTTGACATATGCATGGTAGAGGATTTACCTTGGAGTTGCTAAAAAGTATTATGAGTTTTGAAGTTAACATTTTTTAGCAAGCCACCATTCCAACCACTATGCCATGCATAACTGATGTGTTGAAGGGTGCCTTTGTACAATTCATGTCAAGGAGGAATGTAGAAAAAATACTATCAAGATTCAAACTAAATACCTTCTCTATACAAAGGAGAGGTCAAACCATTATGCCATGACCACTTATCAAAAGCAAAGCTATAAGGTCTTCTTTGGTGCTTACACACTCATAATTCAAAGAAAAACATTTACAGTTGGTTATTCAATCCTACGATGGCCGCCCAACCAAGAAAAACCTTTTCCAATATGCCACTCCCTTATGGCAAGTGGAAGAGGAGGGACCTCTATAAAATTTCTAGATATAACTAAGAGACATTGAGATTTAACCATATCTCCTCCTAGCTATAAGTGTATGGCCTTATCTCCACACCATATACATAGACACATTACTATTGCATCATGATTTGTAGAAGTGTGATGGTGAAGTCATGCATTTGGCGCATGAATGATGAAACAAAGCATGTCCATTTTTCTATACCCAAAAGAGAAAAATTTAAAAT
Organism: Wollemia nobilis; assembly: GCA_028583015.1. Classification (NCBI taxonomy): domain Eukaryota; kingdom Viridiplantae; phylum Streptophyta; class Pinopsida; order Araucariales; family Araucariaceae; genus Wollemia; species Wollemia nobilis. The sequence continues at coordinate 1,336,544 of JAQPPZ010004312.1, read as the reverse complement.
TTAAAATTTCAAGAGAAAAAATATAACTTGAATGAAGCCTTTGATCACCAATGATTTAATTTCTCTTTTCCAGATGAGTTATGCAACTTTAGGTCTTGCTTTGATACCATGTTTGAATTTGCAATATTTTCTAGAGATATTCTAAAACATGCATTCACCATAATTATATGTCAAAAAGAAGAAAAGGTGATTAAAATATAGTAATAGTAAATGGAGTGAAGAGATGAAGGGAGATAAAGAGAACAAGTAGAAGGTGGGTGCCCATGGGCACCCCAATATATCATATTTTATTCACACTTATTATACAAATGGATCCTCATTGAGGGGTATTTATAGTAATACCAAATCCCCAATGAGAGGTTAATATTAGGATGACATAAACTTAACCTTGAGGTTAACTTTACAATAAAATAATGATAAATTACCCTTTTAATCAAGGTTATCCATAAAAATGGATTAACCAATACCACTAAGGGTGAAATATGAAATATGTTCATAGGCTTACATGAACATGCTTGTAGGGTTACATAAATGATGAATTCCCATAGGATTACATAATCACATGCTTGTATGCTATAGTAATAGTGCTCATAGGCACTTCTACACACTTTTGGCCTTGGTCTAAATAATATTAGATTACATATATTTCAATAGTCTATAGAGAATGGTGTTTGCTAGAGTTTAAACCATTTTTTTAGTTCATGGTATGTCTATACAATGATGACGATGAACTATAATATGGTGGATTTTTTAATCACTTGGGACATAGAGTAATATAAGAGTCAATAAATGATGAATTCATCTAACATGAAGGAAGCTAAAGTGAGGTTCATATAGTGCCAAGACCAATGTTTGTTTTCATCTAAGCACAAGCATAAGAGACATTTCAACTTGTATTAGTCATCTAAATAGAACACTTGTCTAGATCCAATGAGAAAAGAAGTCATTATCATGTGAAGGAAAATCAAGACATGATGCAAGTATCATAGGCTATCTAAATGCAAAAGAAAGAATCATCCACATATATTTTATATATTATGCCAACTTGAAGGTCATATAATTGTTTATGTAATGCATGCATGAACAATGTAAATAATACTTGGAGTGCTATGTCATCTAAAAGACTCAAGGGTCATCATCATCCAACCTAGAAGAATACCAAGTGCATTAAGGCATGTTTTGAGACGTGTTTGCTTGAGACATAAGGTAAAAAATCTTCAATCATGATGTCAAAATGAAAATGAACTATCTAAATTTGGAGATAACGGTTCATCTTAGATATAAAAACTTGTTCATAAAATTGGTTATTTCGTGGTCATCCACTACCACAAAGGACCTTTTGATAAGAGACTATCTTAAAAAAATTAAGAGTTTACCTTTGTTATATGTGAGAATCACGTGAGTCAAATATTCTCATTATAAAATCAATTTAAAAAAGATTACTAGTTGTGAATGAATGGCTCAGAATGTTGTTGCATTGAAATACAATATTTAAGAGCAAAAGTTGTGAGATGTTAGATATGGTGTTTGATCGACATGAGGCACTAGCTAAAGAGGATTAGAAAGAAGAGTTGCAAAGAGTGTAAGGCACATGTGGGTTATAATTGAGAAGGCCATATCATGGTATAACATGAAGCACAATTGCAATGCTATAAGGTGCTTGCTATGAGGAGGTGCATGATCATAAGAAGATGTATAACTCATGTGAGGAAAATCCTAAAATATTTTTTATTAATTTTCATTTGATTAAATTTTAATTATTAAATCCTTGACATCAAAGTGCTTAGGGTTGACATCATATTTTTACTAAGGGGTATGCTTTTGTTTAGAGATAGAGAAAGTTAAAATCCCACATGCATAATAGGAGGAAGTCTTGAGCATTTATAACCTCTTTAACTCATAACCAAAGTAAAGTAAAGAAAAGGATCACGTTGCACTTTCCTATATTTGAACCATTGATTAGAACATTTCTCAATTTAATATGGAAATTTGAATTGTGCCCCATATATATTTTTGCTTGATGAGACATTGGTGAGATACTATTGTTTTCTTATGATTTGAGGCACTTATTCTTTCATGAGCTTAGGCTTATATATATATTTGTCAGAAATCTATTTTTAAGCCTGATGTAATTATCCTATTGAAAAAAGTATACAATAGGATTTAAAAACCACATGATAAAAATATTATTTAGTTTAAGGGGGTCATATGTTTGACCCACTTATTTTTTTGGTATAAGGTAGAGGTGGTTATAAGGTCCACAAACCTTTTACAAAGTCAAAATGGGCTGGTTCTAGCATCAAGCCCGTATAATCAAAATACAAAATGGATCTTTCTAAGACTCACATTAAGCCATACTTAGAGTCCACAGTCCCATACTTGTCGCTTGACTATTCAGGATAAAACAAAAACCAAACAACACCTAGCACTTACTAACACTAGGTTGCCGTACTCGTACACTTGTCACCTCCCGTGCCCCAAGGAAATGGGATGCCTTTTCTCGCCTAATTCCATCTCGTCGGATTACTCATCATCAGCCCCTCTCGATCTCCCCGATGCTCTAACAGGTTTGATCTTAGCTCTTCTCTAGCAGCCAACACCAATAGTTCTTGAGGGAAGTTATCCTTCCAAATTTGCATCTCCCCAACAGAAACCGCAATATTTGCCATTAGATCCGCCGCTCGGTTCCCTTCTCTCGAAGGTGTGTTGGATTCGGGCATTAACCAAATGAGATTTATGAATCTTTGCTTCTAGGATAAGCTCCAATATGGTCCAAATCGGGGTCTTTATCCTCCTTAATTGCCTTGATTATATTAAGCTAATCCCCTTCAAAGATAACTTCCTTATAACCCTCAAGTCCGGCAATTCTCATTGCCTGCATGCTGGCTCGGGCTTCTGCAAAATGATTTGTTTGAGTTCCCAAAGGTTTCGCAAAGGCAAGGACCACTTTTCCTTCCTCATTTCTCAAAACTCCTCCCCGCTCCCGCAGCCCCGGATTTCCTTTTAGCCGCCCCGTCAAAATTAAACTTAACCCACTTTTGTGTGGGGGGTATCCACTTGACACCATCCCGTGGGTTGGTTGTAATGTCTAGGTCCTGGAAGTTCCTCTCCCCGCTCCGCAAAATCCTCCTTTCCCTTAGAGACATGGTCTCATTTTTGAAGAAGAAAGTTTTCCAGCTTTTCTTTCAAAGCTCGATTATTTTATTACCACATAACCCGGGATCTTTCTTACGTCCTTTAAATACTCTCTTATTTCTCTCATTCCATATCCCCCATAAAAAATGGGGTAAGCCGAGCTTCCAGCAGCCAAGTCAAAAGCTTTGCCCTAAGGGGGAAGCCCACCGTATGCGTAAGTCGACATGCTATTTGGACAGACTCCAATCTATATGAAATTTGGACAGATCATTTGGAAGATCGTACAAGAAAAATCACAAGTTAGAAATATATGACTTACATATTCTATTGCTTTCTCACACAAGATACATCGATTGATGAATTGGAAACCTCTCCTTTGCAGATTATCTGTTGTCAGGATCTTATTTTGAACTGCCAACCAAAAGAAGAAAGCTATTTTTGGGGTTAAATTATTTAACCAAATAACAGAAGTCGGAGTCCAGCCATTGAATCCTGAGTGGATTAACTTATAGGCAGTTTTTACTGAATAGATCCCACTTGTAGTTTTGCCCCAAATCGCCTTGTCTCTTCCTCCCCCAGGAATGATCGGGAACACCCTTAAAGCATCATTGAGTTTGGTTAGGGCCACCTTCTCTTGCTCTGACAGATTATGAACTGTGATTTTCTTCCAAGAAGAAGTTTCCTGTGCTACAGCAATAAAATCCCCTACTTTTCCTCCCATTTCCTTCGAAAGTTTATGTTGGAGGACCTGAAGGTCTAAGTTATCTTTCATAGGGGCCTCTTCCAACCACGGGTCTTTCCAAAAGTCCACTTGTCTTCCATTACCAATTCTCCATCCGATGCCTTTCCCGACTACCTCCCGACATTCGAGCAAACAATTCCAAAAATAGGATCCTCTAGGAAGATTATCACCTTTCAGGAAGTCCTGATTATTTCTGATATATTTTGCCTTAAGAAGTTTTACCCATCCCAATTGATCATTATTGATAAATCTCCATACCTGTTTGCCAATCGTAGCTTGATTCATTTCTTTCATTCTCTTTAACCCCAGTCCCCCCTGATCCTTGCTTGCACACACCTGATTCCATGCTACCAACGAAATTCTCTTTCTCTCCTCTGAACCCGACCACAAGAAGTTGCGTTGAATTAGCTCCAATGTAGCTCTGACCTTTGCAGGCATTCTAAATAGAGACATGCAGGAAATTGGAATGCTCTGTAAAGTAGTTTGAACTAATAAGGCTTTTCCTCGCGGAGCCGAGAAGGCCGCCCTTCCACCCTCGCTAACTTTTTGGAGATCCCGTCAATGACTGAGTTCCACAAAGTAGCCTTCATTCTTCCTTCGAACATAGATATGCCTAGATAAGTTGCCGGTTAAAGCTCCTTTCCACAACCGAAGAGGTTAGCTATTCTTTCCTCCCTCCCACCATGCGTGTTAAAGAAATAGATGCTACTCTTCTTATAGTTTATGTACTGTCCTGCTTCTGTCTCATACTTGGTTAGAATTCTCTTCAACTTCCTAGCTTGAGGCACCGAGGCTTTGGACACAATGATTGTATCATCCACAAACTGTTGGTGAGACACTGGCTCGCTGCTGAGGCCGGTTTAAAACCTTCCAATTGACCATCTCGCCACCGCTGCTGAAATGTTCCTACCCAATGCTTCCGCTAAAATAATAAACAAGTATGGAGACAAAGGATCTCCTTGTCGCAACCCCCTTTCACTCTTAAAGTAACCGGAGGGTGACCCATTCACCATGACATAAAATCTTGTAGTAGAGATACAACTAAAAATCAACTTAATCCACTGGGGGACAGTAAACCAAACTTACCCAAAATCTTGGTGAGGAACCGCCATGAGACCCGGTCGTAGGCTTTATTCATATCAAGCTTTAGTAACATACCCGCTTCCTTACTAGTCACCATTGAATGAATAACCTCATGAATTGTGATGATACCATCCAATATTTGTCGCCCTTTCACAAAGCCACCTTGGTTCATATCAATGATGAAAGGAAGGATAACCTTCAGCCTATTGGCGATTGTTTTTGTGAGAATCTTCATCAGAGTGTTACATAAACTGATAGGGCGAAAACTGGAAAATTCCATTGCTCCCACTAGTTTAGGGATGAGGACTAAAAAAGTAGCATTAACTCCTTCCGGGATTTCCATGTCCTTTTGAGCCTCAATTATAGCTTCCACTACATCATTGCCTAGGATATCCCAAAACTTCTGGAAGAAAGTTGCAGGGAAGCCATCCGGTCCTGGGGAGCTGTTACCATCCATGTCAAAAACGACCTTCTTGATTTCCTCCTTTGTGAAAGGACTAAGTAAGAATCCATTAAGATTATCAGTTATGAGGGGTGGAATGGCTGCCAACAGAGAGTCCTCTTCTTCAATAGTCGGATTTACATCTTCTAGCAACGATTTAAAGTACTCAACCGCTTCCCTCCTTATGTCTTCCATATCTTTGGTGTTAGACCCATCGGCCATCTTGATCTCCTTAATTTTGTTAGTACTCCCGTGGCGAAGAGTAGAGACATGGAAGAACTTTGTATTTCTGTCACCCTCCTTTAACCAACGCAGTCTGGATTTCTGCCTCCAAAAGGTTTCTTCAAATCCTAGCATCGTGTGGTATTCGGCTAATGCCTCCCTCTCCCGGTTTCTCGTATCCTCTCGTAAGTCGCTCCGACTTCAGCCTTCTCCCGTAGTTCATTGATCTTGTCTTTTAGTTTCGCCTTTTTAACAAAAATATTGCCAAAGGAAGTTTTGTTCCACTCTCTAATGTTAGCCTTCACATTCCTTAGTTTACATGCCACTTGGGCCGCTTTCGAACCATTATACTTTTTGTCCCACCATTGGGCAACCAGCATCCTTGAGATCCCGATGTTGGAACCACATAAGTTCGAATCGAAAGGGTCTCGATGTATCTTTTCTTAGAGTCCTCCCCTGTTTCCCACGGAATTGGGTTGTGATCAGACCCGATTCTTGGGAGTGCCGTTAATGAAGAGTCCCCAAACCTCTCCAGGCATTCTTGAGAAAGAAGAAACCTATCTAATCTTATCTCGAATTTGGTTTTCCTTCAATCTTTTGTTAGACCATGTATAGGAGAATCTACGCAGTCCACATCCATCACTCATGTTGCTCAACAAAATCTCTAAACTCGTAGATATCAGCAGCTATTCTTTGAGAGCCCCCCAATTTATCTACAGGATTAAGGTAGCAATTGAAATCCCCCGCCACAATCCAAGGGTAGTTGGGGACCGTCTCCCTCAATTCAGCCTAGCCGACTCCAAAGAACCCTTCTCAGTCCCTCGTCTAACTCGGAGCATATACATTCGTTAAGATCCACTCTTCCCGCGTGGTTTTATCCACACATAAGAGACAAATAAACCAACTAGACATTCGAATCA